>WBMZ01011460.1:0-63818 GCA_013400975.1 Atrichornis clamosus
CGCGGCTCGGCCCCGCTTCCTGCGGGCCCCAGCGAGCCCCGCCTCGGCCCCCGCCCCCGGGAGCGCCGCCCCGGGCGCTGCGAGTTCCCGGGAAACGGGTTAAAGCCCCGGTAACCCCGGGGGAAGCGCGGTTTTCATGGCCGCCGTTACGAGTTAGTGCGGGAAAGGCGCGCACCGAGCCCCGCGGGCTGTCAGAGCCCCGCTGGACCCGGGTGTTCGCGGGCCCGCGGCTTTCCAGCCCTGTGAAAAGCTGCTGCCCCCGGGGCCTCTCACCCGCCTGGTTTTGTTCCTCCCTGTGTTTCTGCCTTAATTGTGTTGCTTTTTGTATTTATCCTATCAAAGCCAGCACGCGTTAGAATCTCAGAATCCCAGGATGGTTGGCGTTGGAATAGGCCTTAAAGCTCATCCAGTCCGACCCCTGCTGTGCGCAGGGACACCTTCCACTATCCCAGGCTGCTCCAAGCCCCGTCCAACCTGGCCTTGGACAGTTCCGGGGATGGGGCAGCCACAGCTTCTCTGGGCAACCTGTGCCAGGGCCTCCCCACCCTCACAGGGGAGGATTTCTTCCTGATCTAATGGCACTGGGGAGCAAGGAGAGTAAAGTTGGATTTAGTCTGGTCCATGTGGCAACTGCCCAAAGACTGATTTGGGAGCAGAGGGTTCATCAGCTGCTTTCGAGGAGCGAGGCTGTGCTTTGCTGTAGCCAAAATAAACCCGTTCAGGAGCTGCCCTACGGCCAGTGATGTCTGGATATATAACATAAACATTGTTTTGGAGTTCTGCAGTAATAGCAGTTATAGGTGTGATTCCAACATGATATATATTGTGAGGTTTTTGTCATGTCTGTCTTTTTTTAGTGTTTTCTTTTTATACTTCAAAAAGCAGGGCCTGCTCTAGAGAGTCTGGGATTTGCTTTGCAGTTAGAGTGTCCTCACAATGCCAGTCCTGGGGTGGTATCTCGTAAAAAACCCAGGGATTAGCTACTTTGTGCTTCAGTTTCTTCATTTTGGAGATGAAGGTAATTCAACTCACAGGGATATTGTGGAGGCAGGTTAAGAAATACGTTACCAGAGAACTGATTCATAATTACAGACTGAAATAAAATAGAAGGAAGGTAGAAATACGAAAATGCAATGTGTTTAAGAGTTTTTGAGTAGCCTCTTTGAGATAATAGGAGCACTTCAAACAAAATGCACTGGTAATGTTTTTTAAAGGCAGGAAAACCTCACTCTGAAGTTCACTGGTTGGATATTGCAGTTCTGGAGGCCAGGACAGAAATGCTTGAGGGAGAGTAACTCGGATTTTCTACGTTGTCAGAGTTGTGGTGTGGAATTTGGCTCATCTTTGTGCAGATGTGGTTGTTAAAACAAAAATATCAGGCTGTGGAATATTGGCTCTGTCTGTATATTTTGCACTTTTTATCACCGTGCAGCATGTCCGGTGCATCTGAGGTGTGTGCTGTGCTGTGCAGCTGCTTGTCAGAGTCTGATTTACTGGGATGAAATTTGTGCTGGGATACAGCTTGGACCTTTGGCCAACTTATTTGGAGTTTATTCCAGGAGGCACCTGCTCGTGCTCCCTCTCGGGGCAGGATGCTGGAGTAGGTGGGTGGATGCTTTGACCACGTGTGGCAGCTCCAAGCTTGGGCATATTTTAAATTAATACCTTTTAAAATCCCGTGTATGCTTGTGTTGTTTGTCAGCATTTTGGTTGTGTTTAAAAGAAGAATTTATTCAAGCACCTTTGGTTTCAAAATAACTTTAGAATGAAGGGTATTGACTGATGCTGCAGATTTTGCTCTTGAGACAAGAAAAGCTGTAGGGACCCCAGTCTAGATCTCTGTGTTATTAATAAGATACTTCTGCTTCGGAGCCCTTGCATTTGTCTTGGGTTGGTTCTGTTTGGGTTTTTTCCCCTTCTATCTGTTTCTGCATTAGGAGGTTTGTGGGCTCTGAGGTTTGTGCCAGTATTTTGCCGTTGCTCACACCACACACAATTACTGACGTGTCCGTGAAGCAGCTCTTTGTTCTGCAAACAACCCCGAGTCACAGGCACTGCTCCGGGTGGCCCGGCCCAGGGACAGCTCCAGCAGAGCTCCGGGTCCTGGCTCACGCACCGGGACACAGCCTGGGAAGGGAGCTGAGCCTCCAGAGCATCCAGGAGGAGACGGAAGCACAGGCCTGGTGGTGGGGAGAGCGAGGGGAAGGAGGGGACTTGAGCAGCCAGGCACCATGGATTACATGCATCCTGAGGAATATATTGCTGCTGGCAGTTGGGAAAAGGCCAGAGTAACGTGCTTGTGGAGCCTCCCCTTCTTTTCCTAGAAACTGTGGTTGTAGTTGCTGTGATCAAAGCAAAAGCACTCTTTTGGCCTCGGATCGATGCAGGAACGCTGTACCAAGCTCCATTTGCAGTTTTCCAAGCAGGCACCTCCGTCCTAAACCTAAATTACGTGTGACTGTGTGGCCCCAAGCTTGGAGGGCACAGTGTCCTCCTGGAGAGGTTTCTGTACCCCCCGTGGCTGTACCAGGGACTGAACCTGTGCAGGTGCCTTGAACGTTGACACTGCCGAGGTTCCCACCTGCCCTCCCAGAGATAACCAGTCCCTTGGGTGCCAGGCTCCGCTGCCAGCCTGGTTCCAAGGAAGGATAAAGTCCAATTAGTGCAGAACTGCATTGGTTCTGCCTCTTGGCAAGGGCAGTTTGACCAGGAAAGCACCACGGAGGAGACAGCAGCTCCTGCCAGCTTTCAGGAGTAGGTGGGGAAGAGGGAAGGAGTCCAGAGCACTCACCTGGGGGCAAAGGACAAGACACCCTTGGGCAGGGCACTGGTTCATTTTAGCAAGGAAACACTGCAGCCTTCCCTGAAGGCCTGAGGATTCTTATCGGGCTGTGCTTTCCTGTGTCTTGAGCTTGATAAGATTTTAGAAAGCTCTTACTTGCATTTAAATGCAGGTGGTAAGAGGGAGTAGACGTTTTCAGGTGAGAAGAAATCTCCTAGTGACCTACCAGGTATGTGAGGTGCAGATGGAGCACAGCCTTTCTGTTCAAACCTTACTTCACTGCTCAAGGTTTGTGAGAGCTCAGAGCATGATTCTACCTAAAGTTGGTAAAGTTATTTCCTTTAAAGGGAAAATACACACTTCAGTGTTTGTATTTTGACTGATGCAGTGGGCAGTGTCTGTCACTGAGGGTTGGAAATGCTGGTTTTGGTCCTAGTTCTCTACCAGACTTGCCAGTTTTTTCAAGTGGATCATTCTTAATGTTTTCTCAGCTTCTTTCTATTTTCTCAGCTGGGAGTGGGGATTAACCAGGCTTTGAAAATGTCTCACCTGCCAGGCAGGGATATAAGTGTTAGGAAGATTACTTAAAACTGAGTTTTGATTTTTTTGTTGAGGTAAGTTTTGATTTAGACATACTGTAAATTCACAGAATGAATTCCTCATGCTCTCTAAAGGTGACTTCAGAAGTTGCTGTGCTTCAGAAGTGCTTCAGAAGTTGATGAGGGAGCTCTTTCCCTTCAGGCAGAACAAGTGGATTTTGAAATGTTCAAACGGATGTATCTAATTCCTGTTTATGAAATTTCAAAATGCTTGCAAAAATCTTCAGTTGCTAATGATGTAGTGGTGCTTAGAATTGTTTGAATGAATACACCTTACTAGGGAAATACAGTGTTTTTAAGACTCATGCAGATACTGGGGGCTTTGTATAATTGATTGTTTCCCAAAAGATCTGAGCCCAGCATTGGTGCAGGTGCAGCTCTGGCAATGCCAAGTGTGCCTGAAATTGAGCGATATTTGAATCTTAGGTCAGGACTGTTCTCTCTGCTAATTAGCAAAAGTTGGTTTATGTCTTTAAAGAAGTTATTTTGATAAGACAAGTTTAACTGTTTTTAATTCTGTAGTTTCGTTTAACACAAAAGCAGCTGTAGGAAGGAACCAACATGTTGGGGCAATGGTGAGTGTGGTTTAAGTGGTGTTCAGTGTTCAGAGAGGGATTTAACATCATGTGAATCAGAGTGAGGGCAGCTGGCAGGTGTATTCAGGAATGGAAATGCACTGAAAAGTCTGTCCAATTCAGCTTCTACTTTTTTTTTTCCTGAAGTTTTCTGCTTCCTGTTTAGGTGCTGGATGTTTGACTCAGTGTGTACCCACTGTCAGCTTTGCCACAGCTTCTTTAATGTGAAGTGAGTGAAATTAGGGTTATTTGGTAGCGTGGGGTTTATTTTAGAAATGGGATATTTCCTACTCTATGTTGCATTTGTTTTTCATTTACAGTGATTTTGGAACTGCTTTAACTTGCAGGGGCATCTCCTGGACAAGAGCGAGAAAAAGCTGTTTCTGGAAGATGCTTTTTAAAATTGCTTTTGAGTATTTAACCCATTTCCTCCTTCAAAGGTCTCCAATAAACTGAGAACCTGGAGGAATGACAATATCTTTCCCCTAAGCCTGTCTACAGCAAAAGGCCATCCTGTTTTAAAAGGATCTGGGGATTTGGGCTCCAGGCAGGAGCTGGCTGGGCGGATTCTTGTGGAAATAGCTCACTGGCAGGGGCTGAATTGAAACTACACTTCAGCTTGTGAATTACCTGCTTTAGGGTGAAAAATCACCTGTTGCTTAATAAGTAATGTTAATGTTTGAAAGTGAGCAACTTTTAACATTCAAACCCATGACTTAAAAGGTACACTTGATATTTTATACTTGTGTTAAATAAGCTGGGTGCTTGAGATTTTACCAGGATGTTAAATCCACCTGCTGGCATTCGTTTGGACAGAAATACGTGACCATGAGGTTGTTATTTGGTGCCACCTGGGCAAGTGGCACCGGCCACAATTTGGGTCTCGCTGTCCTCTGGCCCCAAACCAGTTGTTCCCACTCATCCCGATGCCCCTCTGTGGCTTCCTTGCGTGTGGGGATCCAATCAGGGGATTGACTGCTGGAAAAGGAATCCCTGATGTTAAACTTGGCTTGGGAATGTTGCTGAGTGATCTGACACTAATGGTTTGTAATAACTGGAGAGTTCTGTGTCTGGCTTTCTGCTCCTCCTGCCTTTTTCACGTGTTTGCTGAGCTTTTGGGAATGCTGCTTCAGATCAAACACAAAAATGAACAAAATCTCCTCACAAAATGCTGCCTTCGTTTTCTGTGGCATAGCAAATAGGTCTCTAATGTTGCTAAATGATTTTTTGCTTTGAAGAAGCCTTTTATTTTCAGTGTGTGAAATGCTAGCTGTCACTATTACAAAAATAAATTATGTGAAATCTTTGATTTGTCAGAGCTGGGGCATTATCACCAAGTGTGAAATATTTTCTGCTTCTACCCCTGAGTGGAAAAAGCAAGTGAAGCCCGGGATTTTCAAAGCTATTTAGCAACAAGGACAGTTAATTTTAATCTAATGCCAACGTGCTAAGGCTCTTTGATACCAGTGTCCAAGCTTAGGAAGTAATTCTTTGTGGTAAAGAGAGCCTTGACTGCTGCAGCCAGGAAATTCAGGCAAGTACCTCCTCCTGATTTTTGGGATGAGGCTATTTTGCAGTAACCAAAGTATGCATTGGCTGGGGACTCATTGCTTTTGTGACTGCTCCTTTTTGTTTGTTTTCAGCCCTTTGGGGCCTCTTTACAGAGATTTGATGTATATTTTTTATGTATTTATTTTTTTTAGAGGGAATGGGTGTTGAGATTTTTAGATGTAGATTATTTTTCAGGTAGCTGCTGGAAATGGAATATAAAAATTCATGATAGTTCAGTAGAACTGGTTTGTATGGTTTCTTTGCAAGCAGGGCTGTGTGTTTTAATGTGTGGTTGTGATGTCCTTTGTTTTCTTATTTATTAACAATTACTCCATTGTAAAATATTTTACTTCTGAGAGGAATAATTCTCATTCTCCTTGGCTTGTTGTGTGCCTGCTGGAAAGTCTCTGTGCAGCATAAGGAAATGTACTCAGGCTTGGTAAACCTGGGTGGAGTTTTGCTGTGGAATAAGTTAAGAATCCTGGTAAACCTATACATCCACATCAATCTGACTAGAACTTGGAGCATCTCATCTAATAAAGTTTTAGTGTCTTAAAAACATTTAGAAAGAAGGGTTGGGGAGTAAACTGAAAGAATGAAGGATAAGTGAAAATACTGAGATGAAATTATTTTTTGTTTGGTTTAATTGGTGGTAGTGACGGCTTTACTATTTCAGCAAACCAGAATTTTTACTAACACAATCAGGATTTAAGTTTGGGGGTTTTTTTTTCATTCTCTCATTGCTGCTAAGAGACACTTGTCAGACACACAGCTGGCACTGACTTTTATCTTGTAACACTTTGGGCACGCCTCCTTGGAGATGTTTGCTCCTGTGACATTGAAAGTCTTTGGCAGCACCTTTTTGCCAGGTCTTGCCCCACCAAGGGTCTGATGGTGGATGTACTTTACTTCCTCAGCACTTCCACAGCCCATGGACCAAAGCAAGACACCAGCTTTCTGAATTTAAACACATCTGAACTGGAGAAATCTCTTTGTTTCAAGGATCTTGGTCAGGATTGGAAATAGATGTGACTTTCATTCCATGTTGATTAACAAGAGTGACCTTCCTGTGCTACTGAAGCAGCTTTTGCTGCCCAACCCTGAAAGGGTTTGTCAAATAACTTGTCAACAGTCCTCAGCACTTGGGGTCTTTGTTGTCCCTTTCTCTTGGTCATGTTTTTAATTTCTGAATGAGATGTGGGTGTCATCAGTGCTTTCTCTTTGGTTTCGCACTCGCTGCCTCTGCTCTTGCATGTCCCTGGCCATAGAATCCCAGGATGGCTGGGGTTGGAAGGAACCTTCAAGACTATCCAGTTCTATCCCCTGCCATGGGCAGGGACACCTTTTACTGTCCCAGGTTGCTCCAAGTCCTGTCCAGCCTGGCCTTGGACACTTCAAGGGATTCCAGCCACAGCTGGTCAACAGTGGATGATGGGCCATTTTCCAGTGAGCAGTGTGGGACAGACTGGTGGCAAGGGTCTGCTCAAACAGATATTCTGTGGGCTCTCTCTTTGCTGCCAAGTTTAATAGAGATCTTTATCTCAATTTTACTCTATTGAAATGGCTTACTGAAATTTGCTTCCTGTTTTCTTAACAATTGAAAGGACCTGAGAAAATTTTCCTTTAGATGGCAAGCTCTTGGAAAGCTGACCACTTCTAAGGATATGGCCTTCTTCCACAGTTACAATAAATTTTATGAGAGGAGAATAATTGAGGTTTTTTTGTATGAAAAGATATATGTATGTTTGGATTTTCATAAACACCAAAATTGTGAGTTTCCACACTCATTTGTTGCAGCAAAAATGTTTTATGCCCTTGTTTGTATGTTCACCATCCCTGATAGAAGCTACTAATATTGTGACTTAAAGAGGGAGATGTGGAAGGCATCAAATTGTTGTGCTGGCTCAGGCTGTTGCTGGGAGTTGCCCGAGGTGGTGACTGCAGTGTCGTTGTGATGGACACCGGCCTCAGTGGGAGGACTCTGCTGAATGGGGTTTTGGAGCTGGGATGTGTCCCAGGACGTGCTTGGGCTGCTGTTGGTATTCTGCTGGATGAAGGAAGAGGTTATTAGTGCTGCCTCCCTTCCCCCTCCTGTGATGAGGGCTCAGTGAGGCTAGAGGTGAAGGGAATGCCGTGATTTGTCTTCAGTCCTTGTGCTGATGGCACAGCACGAGTGGTGTCTGATGTTTTTCCGTAATTATCATCATGCATCCCTTGCAATGGAATTACACCCCTGAGATAAGCGTGGTGTCTCTTACTAAAATAAACAGCTTTAATGTTGAGTTGGGATGGGGGTGTGTGTGTGAGGACCTCATGCACAGACACCTCTGTGTTGTGGGCACGTTTGTGTTTTGTAGATGTCAAACACTGGTCTTGGAGGTCTGTTCTGTGTGAGTTCAGTCTCACCCTCACAAACATCTTCAGCTGCTTTATAATTGCACAGCTGTTATTGGGGCAAGATAATAATGTAGAACTAGGTCTGAGAACGGCATCCTTTTGGTTTGTAAGTGACTGAGCCTCATAAAAGTGCATTTTCTGGAGCTTTACTCTTGATCTGTAATATTTCGTTGAAATTTAATTCTGCCCATTGGAATGTCACTCATGGTTTATTGATCAGGCACGGTTACGTGTGCTTATTAAACTCAGAATTTGTACAACAATGTAAGGAGGTTTTTAAAGTATTTTTCAGCTTTCTAAATGTGATATTATGTTTTGTCAACTGTTTCAATATTATTTTAACTTGACAGCTTCCTTTGGAAGCTCTTCAGATTCCCAGGGTGCTGGTTATCCTGTCTGGTTGTAGTTTTCACAGGCCTTTTGTCTGTTCAGTTGGTAACTACATTCTTCATTTTGTAATTTTAGTTTTTAAAAAGTACTTCATTCTTGAGCTGTAAAATCACTTTTTGTGGCCGTGGTGCTGCAGCATCCTATATAAAGAGTTGTGAATAGTAACTCCCTCAAAGGGTACTAATATTGGTGGGGTGTATTAAATCACTTTGAAAATTCAATTTGTTTAACCACTCACAGTTGGCATTTAAGCCATTGTACATTTATTTAAATATATATGTTTAAGGTACTTTTATCATAATTTGGTTTTTGAATGGTAAGAAGCAAGGGGGTAATCATAATAACACAGATGCTGCGGCTTTTTGTAATTTTTTCCCTACTTACTGTCTCCTATAGTTGCCTGGTAGGCTTGGCAAAAATTAATTTCCACACCAGCATAAGAATTATTTATATATTTTGAGTTATAATTTCATGCTTTTTTGTCTGTTTAATATATTTTGATTTGTAGCCTGTGCAACAGTTCTCATTGGTTTGGATTCATTTTCTTTGACATCTTAGCTAAAAGCCTGTTCATGAGTGACGATAGTGAGAGAGGTAGTTTTACTAGGAGTAACTTAAAGAAGAAGAATTCGAAAATCAGTTTGAAAACTCATGCTGGCAGATAGGATTTTCAGTGCAAATTGTTATGTCCATTGTCCAAATGAGTCTTCTGAAAGACATACCAGAACATTAGCCCAAATTTTAGGGAATTGCTGCATTAAGCTGTACATGGATATGTTGTTTGTATGTGTGCAAGTGATTTTAAAGTAGGAAATCTGTAACAGCACACAAGGAAAACTCAGTGAGAGCACTGGAGTGTGATCAGGGGTGAGTGATTTCCAGAGCACCTTGGCCTTACTCATATTTCCTCATTTTAAAGGAAAACAGTATTACAGTGTTTTGTTTTTCTGTTGAGGAATGCGGGTCTAATATCCAAAATGGTATGTGAGTATTCAGGATGATTTGAGTTCGTGGTGGCTGTGCTTTGTGCCTTTTGTACTGTTTATTATGTCTTGAAGTACTGGGGAAGGGGTTGCCTGGGGTGCCGTGCACTGGCTGCAGAATGGGTTGTATATCCCATCTAGGTCCTTCACCTCTCCTAGTAGACTGAAATATGCCAGGAAAAAGTAAAATAAGGGCTTGTCTCTTTATATGAAATCTGTAAAACTTCAAACCTCATCAGGGTAATGAAGATCTCTCTGAATGTGACAGTCTTCAAACACTCGTGCAGATGCTGTGGCAGAAGTGTGAGCGAGGTTTTGCCGCTGAGCTCTGCGAGTGTGTCACCAAGATCTGATTTCATCCTGAGCTGCTGTGATAGGGAAGTGTTGGGGTCCTTCTTTCTGAGTCTGTTGCTTTCCAATTAAGTAATTGAAATACCCCACCGGGAGTATTTCATCCAGCTCTGGAGTCCTCAGCAGGAGAAATGTGGACCTGTTGGAGTAAGTCCCGAGGAGGCCACGGAGATGCTTCAAGAGCTGGAGCCCTTCAGCTCTGGAGCTGGGCTGGGGGTGTTCACCTGGAGAAGAGAAGGCTCCAGAGAGACCTTAGAGCCCCTTCCAGTGCCTGAAGGGGGATTATACAAAAGAGGGAGAGAGACTTTTTACACGGACAGATTGCAATAGGTCAATGGGGAATGGTTTTCCATTAAAACAGGAGAAATTTAGATGGGATATTGGGAAGAAATTGTTCCCTGTGAGGGTGGTGAGGCCCTGGCACAGGGTGCCCAGAGAAGCTGTAGCTGCCCCATCCCTGGAAGTGTCCAAGGCCAGGTTGGACAGGGCTTGGAGCAACCTGGGATAGTGGAAGGTACCTGCCCGTGGCAGGGGGTGGAATGGGATGAGTTTTAAGGTCCCTTCCACAAACAGCTTTCCCAGCTATCAGCAGTGAACTTCCTGGTGCAGAAGTGGGATACTGCAGGGAACTCTATTCCTGTAGAAGTTTGTGTGTTTGAAGAAGTCAGTGCAGTTGTCTGTCATGGTACAAATGGAATATAAGACTCCCAGGAGAAATGATCTCCAGTTTCTGCGTGGTGCTGCTGGAATACGCTTGGGGAATGAGCTATGTTCACTGAAGCCATCTTGGGGCCGAGTTTGTTTTTGCCATGCTTAAGTGCTTTTGGTATTCACAGCTCCTGCCTTTGTTTTCTTGGAACCTTTGCTCTCTCTGGACGAATTTGTGTCGGAGTGGGTATGAAATGAAGCCTCTTGAGCTTGGGTCATGTAGGGGTTTTGGCAAACCGGTGAACCCTTCCAAGGGCCCGTGACTGTCTGGGTGGCAGCTGTGCTGTGTCCTCTGGAATTTCCCACGGTGGCATTATGTGGCAGCCTGGCACTGTAAGAAGAGCAGAGGGTTTGGCCCCAGGGCCGCTTTGCCAAGCTGAAGTTCCCTCTATCCACTGGTTAACTGCACTTGGAGCAAGCCTTGGGCAGCCACTAGAGAGAAACAAAGAGCTCTATTCTGAGTGCCTGTGAAAAAGAGAGCTCTTCTGGAGGGAGACATTTCATCTTTCCCCTTTATATTTTCCCTTATTATTCCTTTTTTTCCCCATAGCTGACATTTGACAACTTTACCAGCGTGTTGAGGGAGTATCTGATCCCTTAACCTTGGATTCTTTCTGGTTTTGCCACCCTCACACACACTTTGTGTTACATCTTCTCTTTCCAGTTACCTCTAATCTGGATGGGGAAGCCATGGCCCAGTAATATTTCCAGAGGTTAAAAAAAAGGTTTAAGAAGCTCTTCTGTTCTCTGTTGGGGTTACTGGTGACTCTTCTACACTTTGCCAGCAGCCTGGCATTTTTAGAGCTGTGTCATTGCTTAACACCATTGGGTGGTGAATCTCCAGGTTAAAGAGTTGGGAATACTGTTATTAGCACAGAAGTGCACCAAGCTGCACAGGTGCCTCGTGCAGGGCAGCCTTTAGTCAAATAACTTTTGCTCTGGAATGTGTGGTCCCTCCCTGCCTGTAAATGTCAGCTTTAATTAAGAGAGAATCTCAACAATGAGATGCAGACTTCATTTTTTTTTTTTTTAATTTTCTTGTAAACTTTCCCTGCTTGCCCTTTTCCCTATTCTCCTTTGATCTTTAGAAAACCTCAGCTATAAAAATAAAGGCTGAAAAGTGTCTGCTAGGTGGTGAAATATGAGTAAGCACAAACACCTCGACTCATGGATTTGCATGTGCTGTGCCTGCCTCCGGCTGCCTTGTCTAAGCCTTTAGTTGACTCAGGATTTTCAGGAGGCAGAGCAGGGATAATTTCCTTGTTCAGTGCTGAACAGGCTGGTTCAAACACCTTGGAGCACGTGTTATCATTGTGCATCTTTGCACAGTGGTTCCTTGAAGGAAAACTCTGGCTGCAGGCTGGATAAAATGGAGCATGGCCTGAACTCGGCAGGAAGGCGGCAACTCCCCAGCCCCGCGGCAGAGGGTGGGAATGGATCCCTTGGATCCCTCTTGATTTAATTCCTCCTCCACCACGCTCCTTAGACCTCTGTGTTCCTGCAAGGGCTGCCCGAGAGCAAGGTGGGATCAGCTCATCCCTCTGGCTCATTTCCGTGTGCTGCTGTCACCTGCTGCCTTCCCGAGTGAGTTTTCCTGCCAAACTTAGGGGAAATGGGAAATAAAGGCAGTTGGGAAGTCACTTGTGAGGCCCATCTGGCACTGTTGCCCGTGGTGTTTGAGGTGTTCCAGAGGCAATAATCAGAGAGGAGGTTCCTGGTGCGCTGGTTGTAAAATGCCACCACAGTTCAGCAGAGCCACGTTTACTTCATGAAGCAGAAGTGACGACTCAGGTGGGTGTTGGTCGCCCTGTAGGTTTCAAGGGACAAAGTGCAGATGAATCACAGGACGCACAGGTGGCCCCAGTATTCAGTGAGCCTAGTATTATTAATTTGCTTAAATTTTCTATTACTAATGGGCTTTTACCAGGACTCTTGCACATCTTGTCGCTAGTCTGGGCCTACTCAGATTTTCCCTGGTTATCTTTTTCAGTCACAGTCTTCCTCAAAAGACTGAGATCTGTTTTGATCCCCAAACCGATATTTTTGAACCCAGTTGCTCATTTTCAGTGCAAGACTTTGCACGTCTGCTCAATGCCTTAAGGAGTCAATAATTGCTCCAGGTTGTAATGGACTTTGGCAATGGGTTTGAAGAAGATTTTCCTTTAGGAAAACCCTTTCAGATACCCCCTCAATAGGACATTTGTCTTGTGTAACCTGGTTCATGTTAAGCACATATATTACACTTTTGGCTATTCCTTCTTCTTTGCTTAAGATAGTTTCCTTTCTGATTTTTTAATTCCTTCCGCTGAACCAGGATTTTTATCTGTTTTTCCCCCTCCAAATCTCTTTATCACTTGGCAATTAAACAGCAGTTATTTGTGCTGTGTTCTCCCTTCTATTTGTGTGACTCAGCAAAAATCATAAGGAAATTAAGGGGAAAAAGACAAATTGGAAAAAATTTAGCTGGATATGTTCTGTGTCTCATCCAGCCTGATTTTGCCAAATCAGGCTGAAGTTCTCCTACACCCTTGTTAACAGTTGCAATATTAAGTGTTTTTTCTGCCACATGTAGCAGTAAAGGAAAATGGTAAGAAAGGACCTGACCTGTTTATAAACTTCATGGTGGTCGGTTTAGTTACTGTGTCCATTTGTAAATCTTACTGACAAATTGGTTGGGCTCAGATATTTTTTATATCTGTTTTTTTTAGCTGTTTTCTCAACTGCATCATTTGAAGGACAAGTATCTTGCCTGTTTGTGCTTGTAAATTAGGGAATCTAAGCTTGTTTTGGAGTATTTTATGTTAGTGTAGGTTCCTCTGCCCTCCCTGTAAAGAAAAGCTAAATAAAAATAACTTGGTTTTCATGGGTGTGTGGTTTGGCATTGACCAAATCCTCTCTTCTGAGACCCCCTGAAGCTGGAAGGAGACATTCCAGCACATCCCGTGGAGGTTGGTGCCTGCCTTTCCAGAGGTGGGATGGCTCTGAGTGCCGCGCTTGGAGCATCCGCACGTGTTTCCAATCACTGTAGGTGGAACAGATGATCCTGCTGGCTCTTCCTGGCCACTATCACAGTTACTCCTGTCCGTGCTTTTGCACGAGTCCTCTCTTGGCAGGCAGAAGATCTGGGGCTACGTTTGCCAAGTCTGCAAGAAAGTAATTCTTTGTCTGCCACTGCTGGGTTTTTTTGCACAATTTTCTCAGTCGAAATGATGAGATAAGTATTTTCAGTCTCTGAAGGTAGTCTCATTCTGTTCCAAAAAACTCCTTTTTGGATCCGATTAAATAAATCTCGTGGATCCAAATGCTTCAAGTTGGAAAACTAAACATCCCAAAAGACTTGTTTTGTTTTCTATGGAGAAGACAGTCTGAGATGTGCTGGTTTTGTGAATTTTTCTGCAGCAGAGAAATAATTTCAAGCTGTTGAGCTGCTGAACTAAGAGGCTGTTAGTGATGGGGCAGGAAGCTGTGGCTAGGTAGCACCATCTGAATAAAAACTTGTCAGAAAGCTGCTTTCTGCTAATCCCTGAGAGGAAGTGAGCTATAACCAGCACTAAGTGAGCTAATCACAGGAAATCTATTGCTCAACGGGAGCCTTTAAAAAAAAAAGAGGGGGGCAGGGAGAAAAGAATACCCATGGAGAGTTTTCGTTCTGTTTTTGCACTCCAAAATCTGTTTGATCTAAGAAAATGGAATATCTGATGAGGTGAGGAGCCCTCCAATCTCCACGTAAAACCTGCACCTCTTTTCCAGAATAATGAAGCATCGAGTCTCATCTCTTCCAGTAAGGTGATTTTCATGTATTAAGAGGTGGTGGTGTGCGGAGGCTGTGTATAAGCAAACTACCAAAACAACTGGAGGCCTGGGGCCAATGGGAATGAATCTGCAGACGTTTTCAGCGAGGATTTTTATAACATTAAGCAAGAGTGGGATATGACTGTCTTAAATCTGCCTTGTTACACGAGTCTTTTTGGAGCATCACACACAAGCGCTTGTATTGTTCTTAACGGCTCAGTGCTCTGCTCTTTCTCACGTGACATCTTCTGCCTTGGAGATTTGTTTCCCAGGCATCTCCTTTGCTCTTTTCCTCTGCCCTGGTTGTGGCTGTCCCGGGTGCAGTGACAAGTGTTGCCAGTGGCCCCATAAGGCCCCCCGGGAAGGGGTGAGGCTGCTGCCTGAGGATGCTGGAGAGGTAACTCACTCTTCTCAACCCTCATGTCCTCTGCAGGGATTGCACCCACCAGCAGCCCTTCCTTTACTTTTGATCTGTTCTCATGTCTGCAGTTCCTTCTGTCAGACCACAGACAGTTTTGCTGTGTTGCCTTCAAGCTGCGTCTGTGGCCCAAGTGTTTTGCAGTTCAGGTGTTGTCCCAAAAGTACTGTGCAGCTGTAGTGGCACATCAGGGATTAGCGTTTTAAAAGCAAAGTGGTTATGTTTCTTAATGCCTTGTTAGCCTGAAATTCATTACTTCTCCTTTTTGGTCAGCCCTGCCAAATGGACTTAAATGTGATGTTTGTGCTGCTCCTTCTGTGTTGTGCTGCTGATAGTAAATGAACTGAGTAACTTTTACCTGCTGTAAAGAGCTGGGTTCAGTTTGCAGCTCTCTGAGCCTCCTGTCACAGATTTATTTGATTTATTTCACTGATTCAGTTCTGGCTCCTCAGAGATCAGTGGCAGTGTAAAGCACAGTATTGTGTGCCAGGAGTGGGAATTTAGGGACATGTTATCAAGCAGCTCTGAGCTTGATGTGTTTTGTTTTGGTTTCTTTCTCCAAGCAGTAGTCCAATGTAGTTTTGCATCACATCCCAGGCAGTGAAATACAAGTGCAGCCTAGACTCCTCAAACACATTCATTAGAACATCTTAAGAAGGCAAATTCAGGTCATGGTGGTGTGAGAACTTTCCACACCAGCCGTTTGATTTGACACATGGTACCATCTCCCCACCTCTGCTCAGGGCTTTATAATGTTCACCTTAATGCAGATTTAAAACTTAATCTGCTCAAATACAAGAGCTCCAGGGAAAATGTGAGTGTGCACTATAGCAGATAGGAGAATGATTGACTTCCATTTAATTTTATTTCCTTTAAGTCATTCCACAGACAAGTTTGAGAGGAAAAATGTTTGTCCTTTTCTAGAAGTCAGAGGAGCTGAACAGCAGTGCAGGGCTTCAGCTGGGATGGGAGTGTGTTCAGGCTCCATCCCCATCACGAGGGAATCAGGGCCGGCACAAGAGCCGTGCTTAGGAAGTCCTTCAGGAAGCAGCCCAGCTTTATGCTCACACAGGGGGAGCTGGGGGGAACAAACAACAAGAAAAAGCAAGTCAAAGCCAAAGCGTTCAGACTGAGTGCTGCAGCAGTGTGTGTTTGTCAGCTGTCTGAAAACAGTGCCCAATTCTCGCTTCCCTTCAGCTTTTACTCACTGTCAGGGCGATGTTTCTGGGTGTTTTCCCACCAGTGGCAGTGGCAGGAGCGGCTGTGTCTCCTCTGTGACCTGGCTATGACCGTGGGGTGTCTGGCCCTTTCCATCACCAAAAGAGGAAAGAGAGTGAGCAGCAGGACGTCATTGTGAAAATGAAACTCGGTGCACATGAACGTCATGGGCAGGTGTCTTCAGGGGCTGGGAGGGACAGGAGGGTGGGTTAAGCTACAAAAGGAGCTCCCTGCGTGTGTCTTGCCTCAGCCTCTCTGGGCAAAGGTGTAAAGGTTAATGGTGCTGAGTTAACTGTTGGACTCGATGATCTGAGAGACCTTTTCCAACCTAAATGGTTCGACAGGAGAGAGGAGTTACAGCTGTGAGGAACCTGGTCTCCCAGTGTTGGTGGTGAGTGATTTAGAACACCCAGACCTTGGCTGGACACTCACTGCTCCCTCTGCAGAAGAGCACATTTATTTTTCAGCTGCTCAGGATGAAGGGAGCACTTAATTTTCACTGCCCCAGTGCAGGGCAAGAAACCTTTGTTGAAAGGAGGGGACAGCAGCTGGGAGGAGTGTCATGTACTGGGGATGAGAACTGAGAACACAGCTCTGTGGCCCCTAGCACTGGCACCTGTGAATGTGTTTTGTGGGTTAAGCAGCAGAACTGTGGGGCAAAAGCTTTTAGTTCTTTTTGTGTCTGTGTTTTTGGGAGTGTGATGGACTGCAGTCCTGTCCTGTGGTGGGTCTGAATCTGTCTGAAGGCTGTAGTTAAGTGTTATTTGCAGCTTCACAACTTGTCTCTGTGGTTCAATCCATTGCTTCCTAGTTCTTGTATTAAATGTAGTGTGAGTAGTGATTGTGGGGGAGTTGCTGATGTGCTTGAATACATTATTATTACTGGTATTTCCTTCACTGGCAGAGATGAAAGTGAATCCCTCTTCTGTGTATTACCTTTAGCATACTTTTGTGAGGCTGCTCAAACTTGGATTGACTATTTTAGTAAACGTCTTTCAGCCAAGCTAAAAAACCCCACCATTACTTGTGTTGTCTGATTCTGTCAGAGAAATATGAACCTGACATCCCCTTTGCTAGGCTACAGACTCCTGGCAGGCACTGGAAAAAAATTCCCCATGTCTTTGCAATTCCCTGCACAAGGAATGAATCAGCAGGGCAGGCATGTGGGTGATGGTGCAGGAGTGATTCTGTCTGGCTGCTGTGATCTGAACAGTCTCCTTCTCCTCTTTGGGGGACTGAGAACACAGAAATGGAGCTTCAGGGGGTATTTGCACTCTTCTTTTAAATTTTTTTTCCTTTTTAAAAATCTCTCCTCCAGTCATTGCCCATAATGCCAAACCTATGTAGCAATTTCCAAATACTTCCTGACACCGTGGAAGTTTCCCTTGCATGATGAAGTCAGGATAAGGATAAAGGAGAGGGGAACTGCTCTCTTCTTCAGCTGAGTGCAGAAGAAAGAGAGCTATTTGGATCTGAACCTGGACAAAATGATGGATTTTCACTTTTGATGATGACTGAAGGATCAGAATTGTGCTTCTTGACGTGCTTGGCGTGAGTGGAGCTGTTGTCATTTATTTAAATGGTGAATTCAAAGCTGCATTGCATTGAAGTGAGCCTTTGTGCAAGCTAGGTTTGAATTCAGCACTTTATTTTAACAATGATCTTTGAAACAACCACTCCAAAATTCTACTTTGTGTTATTAAATAGATCACAGTTTAAATTTTTCCTTAAAGCTGAGGTTTTTCTAAACCACAAATGTAATGAGCTGAACAGACTTTGGTGCTGAAGCCAGTCCCTGAGGTGGGAAGCTGATGCCTGAGCTCTTCCTGTCACTGCAGCTTGCTCCACCAGCCCCACAGGTTGTTTTCCTGCTGTGGAGCTCCTGGGCTGTACTTTGAACGAGGTCAAGGATCTCTGTGAACACTTTGAACACTCAGCAGCTGATCAGAGCTGCAGCTCTGAGGGTTCTGCTCAGATGCTGCTACATCAGTTCCTTGAAGTGCCTGATTTTCTTCTGAAGTGGATTCCCACGTATATCCTTCCAACTCATTGCTTCACAGTCTCTTCTCTTGAGCATATGAGGTACTAAGGAATAATTTGTTTCAGATCAAGACTGAGTGTGATGAGCTGCTCGTGTCACTGAAAACAAAGAATCTTTACTAGAGTGAGAATTTTATTTTAAAATTACATCAACAGAAGTGCAGCTAATTTTTATTCCTTTTTTTTTTTAATTTGTAACCTGAATACCACATTACAGCATTGTTAATTTTGTGACTGGGCTCTCCAAGGGAGCGTGTGGGGGATTACTGTGGGTTTGGATGGCCAAGTCTGTTCTTGTCCAGTTTCAGATGCAGGTGAGTTGTTTATCCTTACATCCTGCATTTGCTCTTATCAGACAGCTCAGAAGAACTGTACAGATGGAGGAAATAATAGGGTTTGTTTTAGAAAAATACAAAAGGCTACTCATGATGTTGCTTTCTTCACACAGTGTGTCATTTTGGCTTTCAAGTTATGTAAGACACTTATTTATCTGCTATGATTTATTTAACTGTCTACATTTGTTCCACAGAAGGAGTTCTTTGCTTTATCTGTCCCCATTTGGATAGCTAAGGACCCTATATCCTACTCTTTTCTGAGGTTTGATTAACAGAAGGAACATAAATTATGGTCCCCTGATTATGGTCCCTGCCATCACGCCAAACCCAGCTTCAGTAGGACGTTTGAATATGTATTTCTCTATATGCATATACATATATAGGAATATAGCAAACGTATGAATATATAAATTTGATTTGGTGGATATATTTTTTCACATAGATATATATATTTATAAGGCAAATACCTTGTATTTGATTTATACATCTCAAATGGGTGCCACGTACTTGCTGCAAACAATGTCTTGTAAGGGAAGGAATTAAAATCCCTGTGGGTTGGCAGCTCAAACCTGCTGTTGGGTTGCAGGATATTTAATTTTTTGCCCACATGGTACCGTGCAAGTGTCAGAAAACAAGAAGATCCCGTAGATAACTTGCATCACCTGAAAGAGTGATCATTAAGTGAATTTGGAAGTGTGTTGGAAGCTGGGAATCCCTGCCTGATTCACAGCTGCATCCCTGCAGCCATGTTCAGGTGGCAGTCTGTTTGTAGTTCCATCATCAGCGATGGCTCCAGGGCAGGTCTGTGTAGGTGGGTGTTGCACAGCTTGGAGTGCTCTTCCCCAGTAGCCTCCAAGCCATGGAGCAACCAGCACGTGTCCAGTTTCTGCACTGCCAGAACGTTGTGCTGCTCATGCCTCTGAAGGTGTTTTACAGAAATGATGTGCTTTCGTGGGCATTTATGGGGAGAATTAATTTTAGTCCCCTTGAGCTTCATGGCATAAACCAGTGTGCTCTTGTGCTGCCCCAGTCCAGACTGCTGGCCGGATTTGTGTCCCTCTGTTGGATTTGGCAGCATTGACCCCCTGTGCAATGACAGGTAGTGACAGTCCGCCTTCTCTCAGTTCTGCTGCTGAGCAGGATGCAGGTGTTGTGTAGCTGGGAGCACAGTAATTGAGAGGGGATTGCACTGTCTTGTCATGGCTTTTCTGAATGATAACATAAGTCATGCCTTGGGATGTGATGGGAATTTGGCGGGCACTAGGAGGCCATTCATATCCCAAATTCTTGTGAGAGGAGGAGGAGGGAATCAATACAGGGGCGTGTTGGCTCCTGTTCCAAAGAAGTAGCTTGTCATTTGAGTGACCAGAGGAATTGGGGGTATATTTGTTGCTGTTTGTCACCTGTCATTGAGAGGTAATTTCTGTACATCTTTCTTTGTGCTCTTTACTCTGTAGCAGAGAGGCTGCCTGTTTCCTGGTGATCAGAGAAAAACCTCCAAAATATTACGAGGAGGGAGGAAATGCTGGCAGAGACTTTTCTGAATGGGGAATGTGTTGTGTAGATGTTGTATTGTGCTGTGGTTGTAGCTTTAGTGGCTGTTTGTCCCTGTTTTTGTTAAGGTTTCAAGAGGATTGTGGTGATACTATACATTATTTTCTGCAAGTGGGGAAAGTTTGACACCAAGGGTGGAAGCAATGCAAGGCCTCATTCAGAAGTGGGGTGCATCCTGTGGATCTCAGTGCTGTGCTCTTGAATGTGGGCTGTGTGATTTGGGTAGAGACGATCTTAATGTGGACAGTGTGCTGAGTTATGGCTTACAAACATAAGCTGTTTCTCTGTCCCCCAGATCTTGTCTGATAAATGACAAGAGGGAAAGCATCTAAGGCTTTTAAAACTGCTTTAGGTACTAGAGGTACTAGAGCATGAAGCTTTTTGGGCCAGAGCGATGAGGTCCAGATCTGGGAACTATTTGTTTTGTCTGGGTTACTTTTATCACTGGAAATGTTTGCTGCTCCATCCCACAAATGCTGCTGGCACAAATGAATGGGTGGCCCAGAAGTGGGAATGAGGAAGGGATTTGCTTCCTTTGGTGGAGGCGTCAGTGTCTGCGTTCCTCAGAGTTGAATTCGCGCCTCCTTCCCCTCTGCCAACAGGAGAAATGTTGTGTTCATATATTCTATGCTCTTTTCCTCTATTAAAATAACTTTTCCCTTCCAGGGCTTCCAGTAGCTATTGAGAACCATGTCTGACAACGGAGAACTGGAAGACAAGCCCCCAGCTCCTCCCGTCCGGATGAGCAGCGTGATCTTCAGTGCCGGGGGCAAAGATCAGTTGGCGACAAACCACAGCTTGAAACCCCTGCCCTCTGTCCCAGAAGAGAGAAAACCTAGGAACAAAATCATCTCCATGTTCTACAGCAATGAAAAAGGTGAGATGACTCTTTACTCTCCTTATAAGTTTTGATAGTGCTTCAGACGTCAGAGTCCAGCCTGGCCAGATGTAGGGGATTGGAAAGCCACCACCTATTTGCTGGCCAGTTTGAAGTAACACGCTTCCAAACAGCCCTAATTGATGTTTGGCATTCCTGGGGATCATGTTACTTAAATGCAGATTTCTAGTTCAAACTGAGCATCCAACTGGTTTGGAAGTTGCTTCATGTTGATGATCATTTATGTGGCACCATGAGGTGAAAAAAAATTAGTAAAGAAATAGTGCTGAAAGGGCAGCTTCATGAGGAAAAACTGAGAGAAACTGCATCCTTTTGTCTGTGGAACTGCACTGTTAGGATTGATTACTAGTGGGGAGAAACCTGGATTGCTGTAAACAAGATTATTTCTGAGACAAAATTGCTCTAATGAATACTAGACTTCATCTGTGTGTTGCTTCTGTCCTCTTTTCTGTATGGGGAATGCATGTACAGCATTGCAGCCCTTCATCCTGGCTCTCCAGAATGTCTGTATCCATATACAGCAAGATAGTGCATACATGGAAATACCTTCTAACATCTGGGATGGTAAGACTGCACAGGGACTCAAGCCTGACCTGAGACTGCACAGGGACTTAAGCCTGATCTGAATCTGCTAAGCATTTTATTAATCTACTGGGTAGCGTTTTCATGATTGCTATTAATATGCACCTTGGAGAAGACCCTGCTGCTCTTGATCCCTTCCAGTTGTGCTCTTGGCTCCCTGTGCCTCACTGCTGGTGTGCTGGGCAGGACTGGTTCAGTCATGCTAACACAGGTTTGGTTGTTTCAAGAGATTTTGCTCCTCTGGTTGATTATTCTCTTGGCTGAGTGTTTTCCCCAGGGCTGGTTTTTGCTCTGGCTCAGCGGTGTGAGCAGCTCTGCAGCCGTGCCTCTCCCTGGAGATCAAACCCTGAGAGGCAGGCTTCCCTCTATTTCCAAGGTCTGGCTTTCTGCTCTCAGCAGTAGGTGTGTTTTCCTTTTTGGAAGATGGAAGGATTTGGCCAGTGTAGCTTTTGGAGGCAGAACAGTTGTTTCACAAGGTCATTTATTGTGAAATAGCCTGTCTGTGGCTGTGCTACAGCAGTGGCAATGATGGTCTTCCTGCTGACATGGGTGAGCCCCAAAGAGGGAAGTCTGTAAGGAGAACATGAGAAGCTACTCCGGGTTGGTGGCAGCACCACAGGAGAGACTCCAGCCCTCTGAGGGTGCTGAATTTGGGAGCTGAAGGTGGCGGATCTGGCTGCTGTCAGCTCGGTGCAGCGGCACGTGCCTGGAGCAGGTTCTGCCTTAGCCCTTCCGCCCTGCAGAAACGGGTGTTTTACCATTATACTGTTGGTCCTGGGAGGAAATACCCAGAATCTGTCACAGTGAGTTCTGCAAGGAAATCTTGTGGAAGGGTCAGATCTGTCCATCTCCAGGCAAGGAGAACAGTTCAGGAGCTGGGATGGCCCTTGTCTTTGTGCTGCTGCATTGATGGTTCATCAGAGCATTTGAGCCCTTTTACAGACAGGGATATAATGAAGTGGAACATCAACCCCCTGTGAAGGAAAGTTTTCATTGCCCTGACTTAGTAACACAAAGGAGTTATGAATGCAAGTGGGTGCAAGTACAGCTGGAGAGCTTTGTGACATTCCATAGCACCTTTTTTCTCCGTGGATGTTTTCTCTTTTCCTCTTGGATGCTGAAATGTCTGGGGAGGTGGTTGAAGAATTATCTAAAGTTGTATTGGCTCATCTGAAATTGCTCTGGAGTCCCATTAAGCTTATTCAGACCCCTCTGGATATTGACATGTACCAAATTTGGGGAAATTAATCTGCATACTAGTTTAGCATATACTTACCGACACTTAGTGTTGCAAACTAAAAATGGAAGAAAGAATTCCTGCTAAGAAAAGTACATCATAGAGGAAATGGGTGTCAGTTTGTGTTTTCTAGCTGTTAAAATGTAATTCAAGTAATGTCCTCCTGGAAAAAAAGCTGGTTTTGCTGCGTGGCAAGATATTAGGAAAAATGAATATTGAATTGCCTAACTTAAAGAAACTATCTGAAAGTTGTATTTTTTTAATTTGGAAGAAATTGTCAATTGGATGGCTCGCAGCAAGGCTAATATAAACATCTAAAGAAGATTTTGGCCCTCAAGTCTGCAGGACTGGCTGTCAAATGTAAGCAGAACAGAAGTGGACACAGTGTCTTTCTGGCACTAACACAATAGTCAGATGTTAGTTGTTTTGTTCATTAGCGTGGCTGGGACGCACCCTCCCCAGAAATGCCCATTTAAATCCTTCTTTTCTTTAAATTCAGCTGCTGGGAAGCTTTACAGAAATACTAACTTCCTGCTTGGATTTAAAAATTAGAGTGGGACTATATGCAAAATAATCTGTCAACCTGGGGTAGAAATGCTGTCTAAATGGGAAAAATTTCTCCGGGCAGCACATAAGTTAACAAATCACTAGAAAAATGTTCAGTTCTCCATTTCAGAAAATGAAGAAATCCTCACCATTACCCAGGAATGTTGTTTGGCTTTGTCTGCAAATCTCTGTCCATATGATTTTGCAAAGTCCCTCCTGGCCAGCCTCATCTGCTCCTGGATCCTCTCTCGGGAGGTTCTCATGCTTTGGGGGACTTGCAGATGAAGAGATTTAGCAATTACACAGTTTTTGTCCCAAGTCTGAGCTAGTTCTGTGCTGAAATAATTGTAAGGGTTTGAAGGGATATTTTAATCACCAGTCATGGAGGTTTTTTCCCCCTGGTTCCATGGTTTAGGATAAATGAAGTGATAGTCATCTTCTTGCTAGAGTACTTCATTGCCATGAATTTCCTTGGCTTGACTTCTGAGTCAAAGGAACCTCTGTGTGGTTTTGGAAAGCTTTAAAATAGTCCCCTGAAACCAGAAATGTTTGTCTTTGAGCAGAACCTATTAAAGGAGATGCTGAGGGCATCACACAGATCTTGCATGTGACGTGCTCGGGGCACATTTCGGTGTGGTTTCAGCTGGGGCTCAGCAACTCCAGGTGCACATCTGGAGTCAGCTACCTGCTGCCTCCAGCTGTTGGGAAACAGCTGTGTTTCCTGCCTTGTGTTTGGAATTTGGCTGGTGGCAAGCAAGGGAAGCCTGAGGATGGGCTTGCCCTGCGAGGTACCATGGGTGGTGGCTTGCTGAGTGCCTGTGGTTTCATTTGGGGAAGAGTCTGGTTGTATTTGAAGCACCTTCTTAATCAGACAGAGCATTTCTTCAGGTCACCAAATCCTTCCAAAGGATCTGTGTGTCTTCCCCCCTGGGATCAGGGGGGCTATGCTGCTGTCTCTGCAGTGCCAAGGGGCAAATTTTGGGTCCTGTGACCAACAGTATAATGGTAAAACACCCGTTTCTGCAGGGCGGAAGGGCTAAGGCAGAACCTGCTCCAGGCACGTGCCGCTGCACCGAGCTGACAGCAGCCAGATCCGCCACCTTCAGCTCCCAAATTCAGCACCCTCAGAGGGCTGGAGTCTCTCCTGTGGTGCTGCCACCAACCCGGAGTAGCTTCTCATGTTCTCCTTACAGACTTCCCTCTTTGGGGCTCACCCATGTCAGCAGGAAGACCCCCACCTGCAGTGTGAAAGGAGCTCTGCCCTTCCCGAGAGGGATTCCCATTTCAGTCAGGGGCTGGGAGGCAGCGTGGCCTCGCCGTGGCCTTGTTCTCGGAGCTCGAGGATGTCCTGCCAGCACATGACTCACCGGGCTTGCCTCTGGCTGGGGCTGTTTGTTTGAAGTGCTGCTCTGCTGTTCCTGTGGGCAGAGGAATGGTTTCTAGTCTCCTTGCCTTGCCTACTCATGGGATCTGTGTATTTTTGGAAGGAGTGGGTTTATTTACACGGCACATGCTGGAGTACTCGGGTACCAGCTCCTGTTCACTGCATGTCAAGTGCTCCCACACAGGAGCCTTCCTGAGGAATACAACTTTCTATATATATCTATATCTATATATACATATGCTCTCCCTTGCTTCCACATAAAAAACTGCAAGAAGTTGGGAAGAAACAGGGAAGAAATGGTACTTTCCTTGCTTTTCCCAGCAGCAAGTTCCCCCTGTGCTGCGACTGAACGCTGTTAATGAAACGTCTGACAGCCCGTTTGCTTTTTGGCTCTGCCCTGTGCAGCCATATTAAAGATATCCTGTTTATAACAGCCGTGTCTTTCCACGGCATTGTTCAGCTGGAGGCAGCCCACATGGCTTTTCGTTTGGGAGTATTGTCCTCGCTCCCTGTCCTTCCCTTCCCGCCAGCCTGAGGGGATTTCAGATGGATTTCTGGCTCTGAACAGCACCGCCTTTGCTTGCCGTGTAGTAATGAAGAGGGTGCTGGATTACCTGCTTTTTCTGTACTGAAACGAGAGGACTTTTAAGGTGAATTTCCAGACAAAGCAGAAAAATAAAAAAGAAAAAAAAAAACCGAAAGAACTGTCCCCTGAAAACTCCCAAAACAAACAAAAACCCTAAACCCCCAGGTGTTATAAAACATTTTATAAATTCAGTTGAATCTGGGTTGGATTGTGCACATGGTCCTTCTAATTATCTGTTCCTGCTTCTGGTGCTTATTATGCTTTCTTTCCCCTTTTAATTTAAACTAGGTAATTGCACTGAGGCTATAAATTCTTATCTTCATCACAGGAAGTCCTAGTTTGCATTAATTACCTTGAATTGAAGCAGTGAGGCAACTGAGTTTTAGTGTCTTTAGGGTGAACTTGAGGTTGAACTGACGTTGTCTCTTCTGCTGTTTTTAATCTATATTAAAATGTCCCTTTTTGCGTTGTAAACATTTAATATGTTTAGATTTCATGTGCTCAACAGAGCACTCTGGTGCTCTTAATCTTTTATTTTCTTGATGCTGTAGTATAAATTATTTGAATGGAACAAAGTGTTCATTCTTTCAATCACAGAATCCCCACATGGTTGGGGTTGGAAGGGACCTTAAAGCTCATCCCATTCCGCGCCCTGCCTTGCAGGGACACCTTCCACTATCCCAGGTTGCTCCAAGCCCCATCCAACCTGGCCTTGGACACTTCCAGGGATGGGGCAACCACAGCTCCTCTGGGCAACCTGTGCCAGGGCCTCACCACCCTCACAGAGAACAACTCCTTCCTAACGTCGAGATCTCTGGATGTCTTTTTCAGGAAGTAAGAAGAAGGAAAAGGAACGGCCAGAAATCTCCCCACCGTCAGATTTTGAACATACCATCCATGTGGGCTTTGATGCCGTTACTGGAGAGTTCACTGTGAGTATTCCTGCCTTGGAGTAGCTCAGGAAACACCACGGGTCAGTGCTGCAGTGAAGCCAAGGCAGAGCTTTAGAATGCAGTGCGAGTTACTCTTTGTTTCTGTCAAAGAACTAATTTTCCTGTGTGTTTGTACAGCACACGGTGACCTGTTAGTGCTTCTGCAGTGCCAGTGTCACATCTGCTGGTGCTTTGTGTCGCCTGGGAGAGCCCTCCCTGACAAAGCCTCTTCAGTTTGCTGTCTTTAGTGGGTAACACTGGACCTGTTGAGTGTTTCTGTATTCCCATTCCTCACCTCTGGCCCAGCACACCTGGAAGAAGTGCTGTTGTGTGGGCACTGTGTTTTTTTCACCTTTGGCTCCCCGTCCTACTTGCTCATATGCTTAAGGCTGTGCATGTTATGCTTTTTACAGAGGGAAGAAATTTGGTTTGCTTTTTAAAAATCTCTGAAATACAAAACGGATGCTTTAAATGCCCTGTTTTTTCAGGGAATGCCAGAACAATGGGCTCGGTTGCTTCAGACCTCAAATATCACCAAGCTAGAACAGAAGAAAAACCCCCAGGCGGTACTAGATGTGCTGAAATTCTATGACTCCAAAGACACAGCAAAACAGAAATATCTGAGTTTTTCTGTTCCAGGTGAGAGCCAAGTGTGCAAGACACTGGAGTTGGGTGTTTGGAGCACAGTCTTCCCCTCTGTCAGAATGATAAATCAGATTCAAGTGCTGAAAGAGCAAGGTGCACTTGAATGAGGAACAAATATTTGAAGATGGATTTAAAACTTACTGGAAACTGGCGTTGTCCAGTTAATTTCCTGTTTGAAGTGGAGAGGGGAAGAAAGGGAACTGGATAATTCAGAATAGCAGCCAAAATGAACCTGAATGGGCTGTGTTTGTCAAGCTGGGGCTCTGGGACTGGGATGAGCTGGTTTCATGCTGGAGACCTTGCTCCTCACGGCTGTGTGTGAACTTGATGTCACCAGCTGGTGACATCAACAATGCAGAATAATTTGGGATTCCAAGATGGGGACCTATGCTGGGGGCTGAGAGAAGGACTGTCTCACAAACAGGTGCAATTTTACACCCTTGCCTTCCAAATTCCTTCTGAAAGTAGCTTAGTAATAAGGCTTTGTAATATTTTTATCCTGTGCTTCACAAAGTTCACTTTATATTATTTTGTTCTGATGATTTTATGTATTCTGCTATTTGTCTTGTTTAGAAAAAGATGGTTTCCCTTCAGGAATGCCAATGGTGAGTGTGTTTTACTATTATTTGGATATTCTTAGGTGTATATAAGTTCAGGTCTTCTGTATCTGTTATATCCTGAATCTTAAAGTGTCAAACTGTATAAAGATTAAAAGTATAAAAATTAGGATTTTTTTGTGAAGTAAAAACATAAAATTGGGGGGTCAGCAGGGCTTATTTCACTGGAGTGTCAGTATTTGAGTCTCATAATAAAATGTAATAACCTAAGGATAGGTTGAGTAGTTTAAGTTATTTTCTTTTGACATCAGTAAGAATTCTTTTAATGTGAAGGAAAAAACATCTAGTCTTTAATACTGTGGGGGAGACAAGTTTTTTTATTTTGTTTTTTTTTTTTTTTAACTTTGGTAAAAATGTAGACCAATGCCAAAGGTTCAGAACCATCAACAGCTGTGGCAGATGATGATGAGGATGATGAAGAAGCTCCTCCTCCTGTGATTGCTCCACGGCCAGATCACACAAAATCGGTGAGCAGCTGTAAAACTGGCAGTGCAGACCTGCCTTTCTCAGCACTGCAGAACTTCTGCTTTTTAGGGAGGTGTTTTTGGGGAATGAGCTGCTATGAGTTTTTAGGAAAAAGTTCTGGTTTTTGAATTTCCTAAGAAAATACCTAATTTCTGGATATCAGTTGGATCAGAAATCCTGCAGTTAATAGAATCACAGGATCATTTAGGTTGGAAAAGACCACTCATACGATTGAAATTTGCCAGCTTGTTGGTCAGCTTGTATTGAAGACATCCAGTTATGTTTATCCTTCAGCCCAACATGTGAGGAGGAGGCTTTTTATTCCTAAAAAAAATGGGAGGCAATTTGTGTAATTTTGCACAGCCCAGTGGTACAGGTGTAGTGTATTTGCTTTCCTTTATTTGATTGGATTGCAGTGTGCAATCCAAGGCAAATTTAAGATTTGGAAGTTTATTTCACTCACAAAGTCATCAGCACTACATGAACAGTGAAATGCTTGAGAAGCTGTTAATGAAGTTTTGTGGTAGCCCTGAACTACACACCTTGGTAATGGTGTCCCAGGGATCCCACTTCCTCCAGCTCCTTCTCCTGGCTGTGGGTTCTGTACGTTTTGCCTCTCTGTTGCCCACTTTTTCCAGGAGTGCAAATGTGAATTATGTTTATTTGTCAAGACATACTGCTTTATAATGTCCCACTCCTGGGATGTAGAAATATAAAATGTGAGAGGTCCCCAGTTGGATATTTCTAGAGTAGCTGTATATGTCTGTCAGCAGCTCAGGATAAAATTAAATTCCTTTAAAAACCCTTAAATTGGGGACAACTGGGAAATACTTGAGAATCTCATCTTTCTTTTCATGGCAATCACGAATCTTTTTCCTTTAGATCTCTATCAAATAGTGATTTCTGCTCTGTTAACTAGTATGGGTTATGAAGAGTAAAAAACTCAGGTGAAAAACTCAGAGACCCACTGTGGAAGCTCCTGGCACCCACTCTGCTCAGGAGGTGCCTGACTCTTTCAGAGGTCAGCAGTGTTGCCAGCATCTTGATTTATGGAGCTTTGATGTGTCTCAGGTCTAATTTCTGCCCCATACCTGTTGTAAAATGGTGCTTAGGGGTGTTTGCAGGACTGTGGTGGGTTTCAGCTGAAGGTCAGTGGTTGCAGAGCAGATGCTGAGGTCTCTGGTGTCCCTTCCAGATTTACACACGGTCTGTCATCGACCCCATCCCTGCCCCAGCCGGTGACACCTGTGCTGACAGCGCCACGAAATCAGGGGACAAGCAGAAGAAGAAGACCAAGATGTCAGATGAAGACATCATGGAAAAACTACGTAGGTGCCTTTGTTTCAGATAAACAAAGGACTGGGAGTGGAATATTACATTTTTGCCGTCACCCTTATTTTGGTGTAAGGGCTGTGTGAGTGCAGCGCGTGGGTAGTTTTGTGCTGGACAGCAGCTGAGAGCTGCCTTAGCTCTGGGGGTTTATATGCTTGGAGCCCTATTGGATGGAAAACAAGGATAGAACAGATTTGGGTTTGTATCATACATGCAGATCACATTATCACAACTGAACTTCAGTCAAACCATAATTGTTCACTGTGTTAATGTTCCTGTGCAGCTTTGGCTGTTGGTGCATCAGCTTTGCTACTTGAGCTTGACCCACTCTTGGACATATCTTGGCCAGGCCAGCCCTGCTGCAGGAGGACAGTGGGATTGGATTGACTTTTTTGGTTGTTTTTTTTTTCTTTCAGGCACTATTGTAAGCATAGGAGATCCCAAGAAAAAATACACCAGATATGAAAAAATCGGGCAGGGGTAAGTGTTCACCCCAACCTTTATTTCCAGTGAGCCAGTGGTAGCAGCAGGGTGCTCTTCTCTGTCTCTTACCACTTGCTGTGCAGGCAGAAATGTTGGCTGCATTCAGCAGTGGTAAATCATAGAATCCCAGACTGGTTTGGGTGGGAAGGGACCTTAAAGCCCATCCAGTCCCACCCCCTGCCACAGGGACACCTTCCACTATCCCAGCTTGCTCCAAGCCCCATCCAGCCTGGTCTTGGACACTCCAGAGATGGTGCTGCCACAGCTTCTCTGGGCAACAAACAGTAAAGTAAATAAACAGTGAAGGCTCTACACAGTGGTGGAAATTTTGAATTGAAAAGTGAAACAATTTTGTGTTTGTGATTTGGCTGTTCACATAAATGTTACAGCAACTTGCTGTAACGTTTTTCTTTCCCTCACAGGGCTTCAGGTACAGTTTTCACAGCTATTGATGTGGCAACAGGGCAGGAGGTAAGATTCCTGTGTTCATTTTTTTGGTAAATGTTCTTCTGTAGGTGGCCAGAATGACTTGACTAATTTCCTTCAGTGGCTCCCATCGCTGCTATCACCTCTCAGATCTGTTTGTCATAGTCAGTTGTGTAACAGTGTGTGCCTTGTTCTGTAGTAATCAGATGATGGAAGCTAAAAATAGAGATTTGTCTTTCCAGTGAAAAGCACAGGGAGTGAGGTGTTCCAGAAGTCAGTTGGAAAATGGTTTATCCTTCAGGATTTGCAGGCCTTGGTGTCTTGTGTTTTCAGAAATAAAACTTTGTAGAGCCTTTGCACACTTGGTGATGGTTGTGTCTGTCCCTGTGTAAACAGTTTGTCTCATGTGATGCCCTGCTGTAGTTAGAATGTCTTTCCCAATCTTTCTCTTTGCTTTTATCCCTTGGTTTCTCCAGATCCACTTAGTGGAACTGGTGACATCAGCAGTAACTCTGCATGTTGGTCATCCAGTGGCCATCTCCTGGGAGAGAACCCAGAGGATTCCTGGGATCCAAATTTTAGGAATTTTTTGCCTCTATTTAACTATAGTTTTCCTTAATTTTCTTTTACTGCTTCCATGTCAACTCTTTCCTTAATTTTCCTTTAAATATCTGCAGATAGGCATCCCTAAGGTCACTGGTAAGTAAATGCCCTTTCAGCAGTAACCACATTTACAAGTCCTGCAGTGGAGCACCCCATCTTGATAAAACATGAGCCTTTTCACCATCTCAATATGTGCCTCTGAATTTGCTCTCTACATGGTGCAGTATTTCATGTCCTCTTACTGAGTGAATTTTGGGTTCCAGGGCCTTTCTTTGACCTCCTCTGCACTTTGCCAGGCAGTTGCTCAGATTTCTTCTGCTTAATGGCTGAGGACAGAGTTAGGTCTGTTCATCAGTAAGAGCAAGTCTCCTCTTAGAGCTACACAGTGACAGGACAGGGGAACAGACAGAAATTACCATGTGGGAAATTTGAATTAGATGCTAGAAACTTTTTCCCTCCCAGTCAGGATAATCAGGCATGGCACAGGAGCCCAGAGTGGTTGTGGAATATCTGCTCTTTGAGCTCTCCATTCCAAACTCCTGCAAGACCCTCAGCAAGCTGCACCACCTTCAGTCATAGTTATTTTGTCCTTCTGTGGCACAGAATGACAAGAATCTTTTCCTTGCATGCCCTTGGCAGTATAACAACATATAATCATTTCTACAGGATTATGTTGGTTTTTGAATTTGGTTCAGGTTGTCTGGCAGAACTCCAAACTGCCTTCTTCAAAGTGTTGGAGTTAACAGAGCTGGGACAATTCTTCTCCATTTTAAACTCTGTAGTACTTGTCCTTGTTAGCTTATTTCCTGGACAAGGGAGGCCTTTATCTTCCCTTTCCTCTCTGGGATAGCTCTTTGAGTTAATTGCTTTGAGAGGGATTCCTTCTGCCTCCCAGCATTCCTTATACCCAAGCACCAGTTTGGTCAGAATGGAGAACAACAAATTGCCTCACCTTGCATTGGAAGACTCAGACTTTCTCTCTGAGTTGCTACAGGATTCTCTTCTGCTTCAGGCCTGTTGATAGGAAATTTGTATTTCTAGGAAATATGTATTTCCTGAATGTTCCCTTTGCTGTCTGTTCTGGCCTCTGTTACTGTTTGTGGATCCTTTCAGCTGCAAGAGGGTGATGTTGGCCCTGGGTGCAAGTTGTGTGCTCATCAAGCTGCATTCTTTTAAGTTGTGTGCTGATAAATAAACAACTTTCCAGCCACAAGCTGTGCTAAGCTCCTTTAGTCGTGTTACAGGATTCCTTCTGCCTTCTCTCTGTGTTAAGATGACCAAAAGGTTTGGATACTGAGGATTGTGATTGCTGTTTTATTTTGCTCTGTTCAGGTGGCTATTAAACAGATCAATTTGCAGAAACAGCCCAAGAAGGAGCTGATTATCAATGAGATCTTGGTAATGAAGGAGCTAAAGAACCCCAACATAGTCAACTTCCTGGACAGGTAAATGCAGCCAGCTGGCTGATTCCTTCATCCCGAGGGTTACAGGAGGTCATCCCTGCTCTTCCTATTCCTAGGGGTCTTAGGAGCAAACCAGTCTGTATTTAGACTGTCACCCTGGTGGCACAGGGACATGCTTTTGGTTTTCTCTTTGTAGTTACCTCGTAGGAGATGAATTGTTTGTGGTGATGGAGTATCTGGCTGGAGGCTCACTAACAGATGTGGTGACAGAGACGTGTATGGATGAAGCACAGATTGCTGCTGTCTGCAGAGAGGTGAGTGTGGAGGTGCTGGGTAGAGGAATGAAGGTGCTCTCTATTCCCCTAATTTTTATGGCATGCTTAGGTTAGCACTGATTGCAGCAATTGCTGCTGGAGCCATTGAGTTAATAATGAAGGATGCCATGAGCAGAAATCAATATTAAAATTGTGAAAATATCAAAATTAGGTTAACTCAGAAAACTGGGGGGGTTGCAAGTTGTAACACAAAAGAGTGGTGTTTGAGGTGGGTGTTTGGGAATGTTTGGTGATGGAGCAGGTAAAGCCTTTGGGTTTGGTACCTGGGGTTCCTGGTCCTGCTGACAGTGTTAACAGAAAGATATGAATAATGTGGACTACCATTAACAGAATAATAGGACTAAAAGTCTGGGAGGAGCAGTAGAGAAGTTTAGCAGCTGGAAAGAATGGCTTTTTTTTACTTGGACTAACAAAGAACACTCAGAGGTACTAAAAAAATTAATATCTGCATATTCATATATGGGTAATGTAGAAAGGAGAAAAAAACCCCAACCAAAACTCCAGAAAGCTTTGAAGTGTTTTCCAGAAGGAAGAAGGGGAACAGTTTGCTTACAGTGTGAAAGTGGATCTGCTGAAACAGGAGTACTTTCAGAAACATGTACTAAAAGAAAGATGATCTGAATGCAGACTATCCCTTTCCCATTTTAGTTGTTCCCATAGTGTGTAAAATCTGTAGTTCTGTGCCAGTTAAGCTTTATAGATTTCTCAGGAAAATAATTCTCCAGAAGATTGTAGTTGGAGTAACTCTGAGGTTGCAGTAAGATTTCAAATGAAAGTGTTAAAAGCAGCTGATACCACAACTTATCAGTGGTTTCTGCCCTGAGCCACTGCCAACATCCAGCTCGGGCTTGATTTATCATGGCAGAAGGAGAATTGTGTTATCTGCTGTGCAGGAGGCTTTTTAAAAGCCCATCTGACTCTCAGCATGACGACTGCTTCTGTGACTCACCCCGAGGGAGGGGAGGGAGAGCAAACTTGCACAGTAACGTGTATGGACAGGGAATGGTTTCCAGAGAAACCAGAGCTGGAAGCAGAGAACCAAAAGTAACTATTTACTGTGGCAGTAATGAACTTTTCTGAGGAAGAAACCTAATATTGAACTATTGTACTTCATCAAAACTCTGCTGCCCATTGTTTTAGTTCTATCTAATTTTCCAAATCAGTGTCACTTTGGTGAAGCAAACCAAGATACAAAAAACTCAGTGGGGACATCTGTGCCAAGCTGCAAATGGCAAATGTTCTGCTTATATTGAAAGAGAAGAATCTGGCTTTTTTCTTTCTTTTGCCTTTTTTTCTCAAATATCAAAAATAAATTTCATTATGGTTTTGGGCAGAAACTTAGCGTGAAAGGTTTTAATCTGAAAACAATGCAAACCAGTATTAGTGCCTTTCAGAATGAAGATGTTTTTACAGCCTTCACTGTAGAAGTTGTGTGGATGTTTGGAATGAAGCCTCACCAATTCCTCTTGGTGAGACCTCAGCCTGAAAAGCTCTCACGTAATCCTTTATGGTTCCCACTTAGAATCTGTGGGATGTACCAAAATTAGCATCTGGGATTTCTGAGAGCATCTCGGGTCATGACTGGGTGATGAGGAGTTTAATAGATGCATTTGTTAAGATAGAGAGACTCCATGGGGAAATGATTTGTGACCTCCTGAAATATGGAGTGTATTTTTTAGCCCAAGAGCTTCCTCTGCTGGTTATTTTCAATAATACCTGTCATATTTTTGCACTGAGAGCTGGCTGAGGGTGTGAACATGGCTTTGAATTTGTGTTCACATACACCACTTCTGTTTCCAGATGCTGAATGTTGGTTTTTTTCTCTCCTATCCAGTGCTTGCAAGCGCTTGAGTTCCTCCATGTCAACCAGGTCATCCACAGGGACATAAAGAGTGACAATGTGCTGTTAGGAATGGATGGATCAGTTAAACTAAGTGAGTAGAGCCAGTTGTTTCAATGTTCTGTGTTCCCTTTTCCAGTAATCTCTGTCTTGGGAGCGTGTAAATGGGTTGAAGGAGAGTTAGCAGGGAAATTTGAGGTGGATTTTTACTGACTCTGGGTAACAGAAGTTAATTCTGTTACAAAACGTGCAACAGGCAGTAGATGCTGATATTCTGAGGGCCCCCAGGCTGAGGCTGTGAACGTGTTGGCCCGGAAGGATGTTGAGGCAAACCTGTGGCCCCATGAATACGTTGGTAAATAGGAAGTAACTGGCACCATACAGCAAAGAAAAACGGGAATGATTGCAAGAGCAGAGCTGCTGCAAAATGCAGTGGCTTTGTTAGGATGTCAGCACTTAATTTTAATTTGCCCCATTCATTAAAAGGCCACTAACAAGAAAGTTGGGCATTATTCATCATTTATATTGCAGTCTAGTCTTACCCTGTGCCTTTCCTTGCACTGGCAGTGTAACACTTTCATTAATACAATCATGACAAAAGAAACTGCTTGCTTTTCAGGTGATTGTTTTGCATGCATGGGCTTGTGTAAATCCTTTTCTGGTGTGTGTAAATAAAAATGATGTGAAACCACTGGCAGCTGCCAGGACTGTTGAGAAAGAGGTGTAATACCTGAGGTTTTGGTACGTAGGAATGTACAAAGCATATAGCAACCAAAGAGTTAAGGCAAAAAAGTGTGAAGTAAAAAGTGTTCCTACAGTTGGATAGGAATTTGAAGTGCCATGAAAATGTGCCTTAGCAATACTCCTTATTCCAGATGGTTTGCAATCTCATTTTATTTATGAGATGGAGTGTGAAGAAAGATTATGAGCAACCTGATTTTCCTACCAGCATTGTTGGATGCACTGCTCGCTTGCATAGGGAATTTTTTTTAAGGATGTGATGTGTTTGTGCACAAACTGTGTGGACTCAGGCTGAAGAGAAGTGAACAGTTACAGCAGAGGATGTGGCTGAGATTAGCTAGAGAAGGATCAAAATTGCCAAAAAGAGGTGTCAAAGCAAAGCAAAGTGGCCAAAGAGCAGGGTTAGCAGCTGAGTCAAAAGCACCTTCTCCAGGAGATTGGAGGAGGATGAGGAGGAAGGAGACACAGGAGAAAACAGGAGTCAGCTGTAAAAATACCCTGTGTGAAGGGGAGGTGGTGTTGTCAGTGCTGAGCAAGCTCTTCTGGGGCTGTGTGATTGTATTTCTTCAGCAATAGTTTAGGGTGGGAGAAGCTGCAGCTTCTTTTTAAACTCTTCCCCTTCTCTGAGGGAGTCTGGTGACAGGACAGGTGCCACCACTGCAGCTACACGTGCTGCTGGTGGGTGACACTGGGCTCCTGCCTGTCTTCTCCCTCTGTGCTGGTGGCTGGGGCTGGAGGCCTGGCTGGGAAACACCCTGCAGCTGCTTCCCTGGGGTGAGCATGGAAATGGGCTGTGCTGGGAGGCAACTGTGACACCTTGATAAGGCCAAAAAGTGCAGGAGGAACTTGGTGGCTCCTACAGGTTTGATTTTTTTTGCTTGGTTTTGGGTTTTTTTTTTAAGGCAACATTTTGACTGTCGGGGTGGGGGTAGTTTGTTAAATGGTCTTCTTGGCACAAGTTGGCACTTTGATGACTTGGCTCTTTCCTTAGCACTGCTTGGCATAACGCTTCCAAAATCACCTTGGAATTTAAATTTCTCTCTCTCTTTCTCTCCCTCCCTCTCTCTCTCTCTTTCTCTAACTTAGTGTCAATAAAGTAATATCTGTCTCCTGCCTTAACTGTGTTCTTATTGATGCTTTACATGCCTGGGAAGTGGGAGTGCTGCAGCTGGATAAAGTAACATGATGGGACATGCATTGCTGCTGCACCTGAAGGCTATAGGAATAGGTGACTTTTCTCGTTTTCTTGAGTGTGGTTGTTCTCTTTGGTAGTTACCTTGTGGAGAGGTTTGTTTGTCCAGGTTCCTGCTGCTGAGTGGGGTAGCACTGCACTTCCCTGGAGCCTTGTTTCCATGTCTGTCAGCTGTAGTACCTGTATAGATGGCCCAAGTGCTGTGAAATGTTGACCTCGGTAGCTGCACAAGCACAGTCTGTTTAGCAGGGCAGAAGCCATGGATTGTGGATTCATTTCTTATAGTTCAGGCTGTATAGCACACCCCATGCAGAGCACTTGCCTCTGTGCTGTGCTTGATGGCTTATTTTGGCTGTTACCATTCTGGAATTCTTGAAGGAAGGACTGGGCAAAACACCATTCTTCTACAGGGTAATTCTTGTTTCCAGAGGACAAAAGCCTTGTCTTCATTCCACGGAATTCTGCCCTGCTTAAGCACCTTCAGGTTTTGTATCTTTATTGCACGTTGGCTTTTTTTAATATGGAGAATGTATGGGGGAGGAAAGAAGAAACTCCCCCCAAGCCCCTCTCAATGAAATGTATGTGTAGCACTAGAGAAGCCTTCTAGGAAAGCCACTTCTGGGGGGGCACCCATTTCACCTCCTAAACTTCTGTTATCCCGCAGCCGACTTCGGCTTCTGTGCTCAGATCACCCCCGAGCAGAGCAAGCGCAGTACCATGGTGGGCACTCCCTACTGGATGGCTCCCGAGGTGGTCACACGGAAAGCCTACGGCCCCAAGGTGGATATCTGGTCTCTGGGCATCATGGCTATTGAGATGGTGGAAGGAGAGCCCCCGTACCTCAACGAAAACCCCCTGAGGGTAAGAAGCGCTGGCGTTGCTGGAACTGTCTGTGGGTGTTCACCACTGTCAGTAATTGCTCATTAATTGTATCTACGTGAAAAAACGAAATCAAAAAACCAACAGGCTTCCGCAGTACAAGAGAGTCTCTCCAAAGGAAGAAAGCTGTGTTGAATTTGCAGTCAGGCTTACCCTGACTCCCCATCCCTGGAAGTGTCCAAGGCCAGGGTGGACGGGGCTTGGAGCACCCTGGTCTAGTGGGAGGTGTCCCTGCCCATGGCAGGGCCTGGCATGAGATGAGCTTTAAGGTCCCTTCCCACCCAAATCAGTCTGTGGCCCTGTGATTCTATTTAGAGTCCTGTAATGCCTGTAACTGAAACACTGGACTTTGACCACAGGCCTCTGTGATAGTCTAGGGAAAGTAAATCCATTAGGTTATGAAAAGTGCTGCTATGTCACAGTCTGGTATTTTCTTTGCTAACGTTTCTGTTGCCAAAAGATTTTGAATATTGTTTTGCTGCTAACAAGAATAGATCATGACTGCCTACACTTATGGCCTTTTTACAGTTTCAGTCTCCTACATTTGGGGAGCAGTAGGCTGCAGAGCCCTCTCATCTGAGGGCTTGCCACTAGGCAGGTCAGTTTGGCATCTCTTAAAGGTTGGTTTTGGTTATACCTTATTCTTCATTTTACAGGCTTTATATTTGATAGCAACTAATGGCACACCAGAACTCCAGAACCCTGAGAAACTGTCCCCGATATTCCGGGATTTCTTGAACCGATGTTTGGAGATGGATGTGGAGAAAAGAGGATCAGCCAAAGAATTGCTACAGGTGAGACTCAGCTTCTTCTCACAGTGTGAGATCCAGAAGCCACCAGTCAGGTCAGCCTGTGATGAATCACAGCATAGACTGGCACCCTTTTTTTTTGGGTGTTTTCTTCTGAGAACTGTTGTGAGAGCAGTTGGTAGGAACTACAGTCATCAAAGATTGATAACATACTCCAAAGTCATTCCATCATAATCTGTGCTTTTACTCTGCCACTGCCAAGCATCCAGCAGTTTAGGAACTTCCTTCAGGAGTTGGCCATGGATAGCATTTGCATTGCTTTTCATACTTCCACTTTCAAATGTCCTCCTCAGAACTCTTGATAAACTAATCTGCTAGTCTGACATCAGTGTTCAAGCCTTGAAAAGAAAAGTTTCCCTTTTCCCCAAGCTTCTGCCCTACCAGCTGAGCAGATGGAGCAGTGTCCTTGCCATTGTGCCACCATTTCTCCTTTTGCTGTTGATTTTAAATACCTTCTGGGCACTGGAGAAAAGCTGGTTTGGAAAATGTGGTCTTCTTGTAGGCAGCATTGTATGGAGGAGCGAGAGAATCACTGAGGGCCATTCCTGGGGGAGAGCAAGGAGTAACTCTGAGCCAGATGATGCAGAGGCTTTCACAGTAACGCCAGCTGCTTCTCTGATTATTTCCTGTTTAGATCTTTGTTGTAGCATTGCACTCATTGCAAGTGCAGCTTCAGTACCCACCTTTCCCAAAAACATTGAGCTGTTCCAGGAGAAACTCCACTGGGCAAGGCAGTGTGATCCTGGCCAGCTTGGGATCATCTTCTCCTTGTAACCATCAGGAGAAATGCAAGAAACAAGTCAGCAGCTCAAGTGAAGAGCCATTCCTGCCTAGCTCCATAGAAACATGAATCCTGCTGGAAATCAAACCTTTAAAAGTGTGCATTTCACTGATTGCCCACGTTTCTCTCTTCCTGGCAGCATCCCTTCTTGAAACTGGCCAAACCTCTGTCCAGCTTGACGCCCCTGATCCTGGCAGCCAAAGAAGCAATGAAGAGTAACCGCTAACACCCTGCCACAGCCTTCGGCCTTTTTTGTTTGTTTGTATTTTACAAATCTTTATAATATATGAAATTGTTACACTTCGGGGGGGAGGGAAGGGATTTTTGTGGGGGTGGGAAACGTCTGCAAAAGGGAAGAAACTCTCATCCAGAAGACACCCAAAATACATTGTGGCAACTCTAGAGATCCCTGTCTGGGGTCCAGAAGGAATTGAGGGCTGAATTACTGGCCTCTGTGTTTTGTTTTATTCTGATTTTTTTTTCCCCAGACAGCCCAGAAATGCCACTTGCTGTGCCCGGGGCTTTAAGGGTTTTAACGACTTCGCTGTAACAGCTCCCGTTGTACCCTCGGGGTACTCTCAATACTTGAATGACAGATTCAAGCTTTCAGAGAGCAGTACTAATTTTACCTGCTGATCTCTTTGACTCTCCTCTTCCTCCCCTCTACCTGCAGTCCCTCTGGGAAGCTCCCAATGACCAGATTCAAGGCAGGTGTGGCGAATGTGAAGGTACATCTTGCCCCTCATTTCTTTTTCGGATCAGCTGTCGCTGTACTGTAGAATCGACAACTCGGTTGCTTAAGGAGTCGTAATGCATGGAGATGTTTTTCACTTTTTAAGATGAATAAGGAGAGAGAGGGGGAAGAGAAGTATTCAGCTGTTTCTCATGCCTGTGCTCTGTGGACTTTTTTTTTTAATCAAAAATGTGGCCTCTTTGTAGAACCATAATGACCGGTCAAGTCTTTGGATGTGGGTTATGGATATGTAGGTTGGGGTCAGATACTTTATTTATGATCAAATGATCAGTTCTAGTCAGGGCAAGAAAAAATTCCAGCTGTCTTCCTGTCTGCTCTTTTTTCCCTGTTAGACTTGCTAGCCAGAAGCTTGAGGGATAATGTGCTTGGTGCAGTGGGTGGTTCACAAACATGTATCTATGCTCTGACTTGGGCTTTGGAAGTTATGCTGGTGCCTTTGACTTTTTTTTATTTTACATTTCCCTTCTTTGTATCAAATACATTTTTGTATATGTTGTAATTTCCCCCCCCCCCTCAAGCAAATAATGCATCAACCTATGGAGTTGTCAGAGTTTAAAGTATTAGAGCTATTTTTTTCCAGTTTTGTATGTGCTCCATTTGTACTAATGAAACCAGAAGAACAAATAACCAGATCTGAGGACACTGATGATACAGGATTTTGAAATTACGATTGGAACAGAAGATGATGAACACTTGGAGATGCCAAAGTTGTGAGATGGAAGCAGAGGGGAAGCAGTGCTGTCAGACCACCGTGGGGCGTGTTGGGCCGGCTGGTTCGAGGCTGAGGAGTGCTGTCACACTGATCCCTGTCACTGAGGACGTTGCACCAGCCAGGATGGTTGCAGTCAACCCTTCAACACACCAAAAAGTGCCTCCTTCTGAAGGACAGCGACAACCTGAGCGCTTGAGTTCCTGGGGTGTTGCCAGGGGCGAGTGTAGCAGAGCCTGTGCCCCTTGTAGTGCTACAGTCAACGCATTTCAACCTCCCCAAGCGTTTAAGGAAGAGCCAACTGTAGGAACAATGTGCCAAATTAGTCTGTGAGAGAACACCCATGACTTCAGTGGGATTGTATTGCATTCCCAGTGGGGCAGGGCCTAGGACAGACAGAGTTATGGTTGGGTGTGGACGGAGGACCCTGAATAAAAATTTTTGCACACTTTTCCAAACATTGCTGGCAGGGGATAGAAGTCACTTTCAGAGAATTTCAGAATCTGTATAATGACCTTTTGGGGAGTGGTAGCCAAGGTAGGACAAAAACAACTTCCAGGTATGAGCGGTCGGCCGGGACAGCAGAGGCTGTTTGGGGTGCTGCTGGAGGGGAGCAGGACTGGGGTCTCGCAGCTCCTGGGGATGGTGTGGGGCCAGCAGGGTGCCTTGTTGGGCAGGTTCAGCTTGTGTCCTGCTCCTGCGTGGTAGTTAAAATCTGTGTTGAGTTAATTATCTAAACTGGGATTAATTATCTTTACTGCTCCGTCACAGGGATAAATCCCTCTAGCTGTAAGTGTAAGAATAGTTTTGGCTTTAAATTTTTAGTTTGAGGAAGTGTCTCATTCCAGGGAAGGAAATCCAGGTGCATTTCCCAGGAAAAAAGTTTAGTACAAGCCCCAGACACTGTAATCACCCTGGTTTGAGTGTGTCCTGGCTCCCTGGTCAAATGGAGCAGTGAGGAGGCTTGGCTGAGGAAAAAACCTGTTGTACCAGTGGTTCCCTCTTTGTCCATTGCTGGCAATGGACTTGGTGAAACTCCTTGTGCCAGAGTTAAACTGGGAGCTTTTCTTTCTTTCATCTATTTTTTTTAATGGCACAATCTAGATAAATTTAGCTTTTTTTTTTTAATAGAAAACAAGAAATCATAAGTAATTTTAACTTATTAGTTCACTTTTATTGATGAATGAGAATGGTTTAAAACATATGTTGCGAAATTTGTCCCATTTAGTCTACTCTGGAGATGATTTCTGAAGATTCAGCCATCCTAATGCACAAAACTTGGCCCAATCCCAAAGTTCCCAAATGTGTGTGTGACCCGGGGGGGTGTTTAGCTCCGAGGCTGGGAAGTGCCAGCACCTCCCTGTCCCCACACAGCAGCTGCTCTGTGCTGAGGTTTCTCGTGGGGATCAGAGGAGGAGCTGGCAGGACAGGAGGGCCAGGAGAAGGTTTCTGTGCTGTGCTTTAGTGCCTGGTGGGGCGGGCATCGCTTTTCTGAGGGTGTCCGCAAGGTTAGAGGTCCAAAGCCTGGGTTTTCCCTGGTGGGAGCAGAGCAGAGTCCCTGGGAGTTGTGTCAGGGCTGGTCAGCTCTGCTGTGTCTCTGGGGCAGGTGGAGACCAGCCAGAGCTGGAGAAAATCACGGGAAGGGATGAATTGTGTCCGAATGTGAGGATTCCTGTGCATCCCTTTTGGGTGCCCACCCAAGATCCTGAGTGGGGATGCAGAGCACACGTGATCCGTGTGAAGTGTGGTTAGTTGGGCAGCTTATGGCAAGTGTGCAGGGAATGTGGGATTCCTGGGATCTTGTTACCATAGAATGAACCACAGTTCTCCTTAGAAACAACCACGGGAATGTGCCCTTTGCCCTGCCTCAGGTGTTAATGAGACTGGTTGGAGCTTTCCCCCTGGCTCTCCGTGCAGGGAGGTGCAAAGGCTGCAGCAGATGGGTCCCGTTGTCAGAGGGCCTGGGGAGGGAGCAGGAAGGTGATTAAGGGTCTCTCCAGCTGGAATTGAGTCAATAAATCTCTCTGGTCTGTTTTTCCCTCTGTTCCTTACACTGTCAATGGGAATGGAAGTAGGTGCAAGCTTTCTTTTTATTTTTTTAACTGTCTTCAGATGTTAATGTTGCCTTTTGTGTAATTTAATCCCATTATGTTATTTAATTGTTACTGCAATATTAACTACTGTATTTGTTGACTTTGTTTAATAACTGTTCTTTCAGGGCTAGAAATAAACTTTTAAAAAACATTTGGGGTTTTTTCCCCCCTTTTCCCTGTCATGAGTTTATACCTTTGAAGACAAGAGTAGCTGAAAGAGTTCATGTGTCGGTGTCTTATTAACAGAATGTATTGGTAACTAAGCTTCTTATGAATGCTTTAATGATGGTGGATATAATTTTATGCTATATCAACGTGTTCCTTTTAAAGTTTTATTGCTCCTCAGTGTCTGTACCAGCCTTGGGATCTCCACAAGCTTTCCTTGCTGCCATGTGCTGCTGGTGGATGGGTGGGCTCCCAAAACAGCTCTGCATTGCTGATGGGAGCAGAGCAGCTCTGGAACACCCTTCTCACCCTCCATGGGAGAGAGATCCCTGGTTTTCCACGTGAAGGGAGCAAAGCAAACACCAGCCTGGCTCATCCCAGCCACATCTTCCACCGTCGGCTCACCAAACTGCAGTGGGACTGATGGGCCAGTAAACTGTGGGAATGGGATGATGATCCAGCAGGTGTTCCCAACAGCACTGCTTTATTGCACCGTGGATTCCGTCCAGTATCCCACAGATAAACACTGTGGCACAGGAAACACAGGAATTGAGCATCTTGGTGCCTGCTGGGAAGATTTGGCTCCTGGGTTTGCCCTGGCTCTGCTGCTCAGCGTTTGACCATGGGAATGAGGGTGCTGGGTGCTGACAGCTCTCCGAGGAATTGGGGTGAGATCCGTGGTGCCTCTTGGCCTCCAAGGCTTTCCTTTGGACCTACAGAAACGCTGTGGGGCGTTGGCCTGCCAGTCCAGCTAAAGCCAAGGACACGGAGGGATTTATTTGGGACTGAGTCGGTTCAGTTGATTCCGGATGAAGTTTCCGACTCGGTTGTGAATGGCAAGGACTCCCTGTGTCCTGTGTTTCCCGTGTGTTACTGGGAAATGGGCTCTTCCCCTTTCTTGTGTGTTGTACAAGCTTTGCTCCTACCAGCGACAAAGGGAAATGAAGAAACCACTGGTCTCCAGCAGCTGCTTCACCCAGACACGAGGATGTTGGTTTGCACAGAGTCTGTCTCTTCAGGGTTATCAATTTGTTGTAGATTCTTTGTCTTTAGATATAATTAACCCTTTATGCATTTAAACCGATGTTCTCTAACACTGCATTTGAGTGATTTGGCATTTAATTTCTGGGGGGAAAAGTGGACAGGAGGAGAAGGAACTCGGGATTATCTGGATTTTGGTACTTGAAGGCAGAGCAGGGCTTTGGCTGATTGTGCTTTGCACAGCTGAAAGTTGCAAGTCCTTGATAAATCCTCCTAAGTCTTGTGTGAGCTTGCTCATCCCTTGCACTTGCCTGCCTGAGGCTAAACCCAGGGGCAGCCCCATTTTTGGGGATCAGTTTATTGAAGATTGAATGTTGAAAACAAAGTTCTTGAGGATGGTAAATCTGGGGGCAGTGATTTCTCCCTTTCAGAGCTGCAGTTGGGCTGCAGTGAGGGACTGCAAGGCCGAGCACAACTGTTGGGGCTGCACCAGTAACACCCTGGCTACAAACAGGGTGGGTGAACACGGAGGATCTTCATTCGTGGTGTTTTCATGGTGGTGCCTGAGGGGCATTGTTGGGTTTCAGTGCAGTCCATGTGGCTCCCGTGCTGGAGCACGGTAGTGTCCATGGATACCTGTTCCCAGGGATTTGCACAGCTGCATTTTTCCTGTTATAACTTGCATTTTACTCTCAAGATTATTTTTAATACAAACAGCCGTCCTCAATCATGTGACAAAGTGACAGAGTTTGCTGGGCTCAGCCAAACTCTGCTTGCCTGCTCTCCAGATGTGTGGAGGAAGCAGGTTTTTCCAAGAGCTGTTTTCCCTACTTTGAATCCAGCCTAAGGAAGGATTTTCTTTTAGCTTGAGGGGGAAAAATACCACCAGGAGAGAACAATGACTTCCTGTGACTTCTCTACCTGCAGCCTGTTAGGAGGGAGCAGGACATGTTGTGATGCTGCTTTTTCCAGCTGGTGTCTGCAGTGGGATTCTCTTCCAGCACATCATAACTTAGAATCATGGAATTGGTAAGGTTGGAAATGACCTTTAAGATCGTCAAGACCAATCCATCAAGGTTTCAAATCCCAGTTGCCCACTGACCTGAGTGTTGAAACAGCCCGTAGGGCCCGATGGTTTGGGTTTTCTCATGGGATTTTCCCAGTGGGAGGTTACTGGTTGCTCCTTCTCTTTAGGGCGTTTAAGGGGCCCCCAGACTTCTGCTTTGGAGGTGGATTGAGGCAGTGGAGAGGAGGGTGGGACTGGCAGAGCAGACAGTGTCTCAAGGCATGGATGTGTTCCAAGGCATGGATGTCCCAGTGCACAGGCCCCAGGTCCTGGTGTTTCCTGGAGAGCTTGTGGGCACCGGGAGCAGCTTGGTGTGGCTGTGGGTCGGCACTGGTGGGACTCAGGGCATCTCCACGGGATGGACCTGCAGGGTTCCTGCTGCCTTGTTCCAGCAGCTGGGAACAGCTCCTGGAAAGCTCTAATCCACCCCCTGCCCAGTGAAACTCCCCTTAAATAACCTTGTAACTTTTTTTTGTAGCTGTTGCCTCTTTGAGGGTGAAAATAGCATGGTGGGGGAGCCAGGGTGGCTCTGCTCAGCTCTTGTGACCCTTCAGTGTTTTGGAGCAGTGTTTATTTTATGAACTCTGGAAGTGCCATCTTGTTCCTGTCCTGTGGCTAAACCCTCCCCTCCATTTAAATATCTGCATTTTAAGCCCTGAAAGTGAGTTTGGTTTAGAAAGACACTGATGTTCCAGCCACAGAAAATAAGCTTTTGGTGGGAATATCTGAACTGTTAGATAATTTTGTTCCTAGGAGAGCAGCCCTGCAAAGCTGTGTGGATTCTGCTGGCAGCACTGACATGAGCGAGGGGATGAGCCCCTGGCATTATTTGATCCTTGGAATCAACAGCTTCCAGCTCCTCTCTGCAGCCTGAGTTAAGTGTCCCCCAGCTGCAGGATGTGCCGTGGGCAGAATTACAGGCCATGGCTGGGAAGTAGTTTTTAAACACCTTGGAACATGTATTTCCTAAGGCCCAACTCTTAAAACACTTGAAGGGAAAAAACAATTTTGGGGGGAAGGAAAAAATGTTGGAATTTCTTTCCCAGTTTTATCATGGGTGTCACAGTCCGTGTCCTGTGAGCTGGTGGTTCTCCTCCAGGGATTGGATTTGGTGTCACTGGATCCTTGCAAGGTTTTGTTTCTAAAGAGAAAACTCTACTGGTTTGTCGACTTCTGAGAAACACAGGAGGGGAGCTGGAAAGAAATGAGTTGGATTGTGATGTTAAATATTCTGTGTTTGGTGCTAAAATGATGAGTACCTTTGATCAGCACTGTTGCTTCAGAGGTCAGTTTTCATGAGATCAAAATTATGAATTTTTGAGACTCTTAAAGCATATTTCATCTTCTGTTACTTGAGCAAAGTCATTTGCTCATTTGAAGTGAAAGATGGGTGCCTCGCCTGTCATCTGGAGGGAGAATTGGGGTAAAAAGTGTTAAATAGGGGTAAGGTTTGAGGCAGGCTGACCAAAAGCAGGGCAGTTTGAGGGGCAGGAGCAGATGAGGGGTTGTTGGCAGCACAGTCCCTCTCCTTGCTCAGACTTCCCATGGTTTCCAGAGCAAGTGCTGTGAGCAGTGAACCCAGGGCACCTCCCCGAAACCTCTGTTGGGTGGGCACTTGGGGAGGGGAGGGACTGGGGAAGGAAGATGAGAGGAGGGAGGGTGGTGCAGGGGGAGATGCTGAGCTGTGACCTTCACAAACATGCCCCCCACAACAAAAACCTCCTGTTTCCTTTCTGCTGCATCAAAGGCTATGGGGGAGAGAGGCTGAGGGCTCCAACGCCTTTGGAGCGTCTGCTCCTGCTTTCTGTGGCTTGGTCTGCACTGCTGGAGCTGGCTGGAACTGTATGAAGTGCCTGATCCCTGCTTCAACCCTGTTTTTCCTGTAATTTCTTTTATAAATGACATAGAAATAGAAGAGCCTAAATAAAAGCTGCTGGCTCTGTGTGTGTGACAGGGCAGTGAGGGCAGCCTGGGTGTCCCGCTGGCACTGCCTGCCCTGGGAATGAAGGAGAGCCTGTTCTGCCTGGAGGGATGGGAGATGTGGGCTCAGGGTCGTTGTGCTTCTGCTGCGGAGTGGGGAAATTACCCTGAAGACACATCATGTATTGTTTACCATGGAATCCCAGACTGGTTTGGGGTGAAAGGGACCTTAAAGCCCATCCAATTCCACCCCCTGCCATGGGCCGGGACACCTTCCACTATCCCAGGTTGCTCCAAGCCTCATCCAACCTGGCCTGGGACACTTCCAGGGAGGGGGCAGCCACAGGAATTGAAGCCAAGCAGAAAGAAAATGAAGTTTTTTGTTTGTTCTGGAAGAGCTGTCAGCTCCAGGGAGCTGCTGTGGGCTCTCAGGGGTGAATGCTTGGGCTGGGGGCTCAGTGCCTGGTGGAGAGAACACTAGGATTTGCTGGAACAAACAACTTGGTGGCTGCTCCAGCTGCTGCAAGTCCGGCAGCTCCCGGTGGCACCAGCATTGCCCTGGGGGGCCGCACGTGTGGCCGTTCCCAGGCTTGTGCCACGTTTGCTTATCCATGGCTTTAAAAGGAGCAGGTGCAGGAGCTTCCCTTGCTCCTTTCTGGGTTTGGACGAGCCTCTCCCCCCAGCACAACCTTCGCTATGGATGGCCTGAATGTCTCCATTGCTTTTTTTTTCCTGGTTGTTGGGGTGTGCCAGGCGCTCAGATGGTTTTCCAAGAGGTTTCTGTCTCCCGGAGCGTATGGCTGCCTTGCCAGGGAATTTGCTGGCTCGTTACAGCTGTGCACGAGCTGCCTGGAGCTGCGGGTGCTGATGGAGATCGGCCCCTGGGGTGGTGGCTTTGGCCTGGACCTGGTCCTGACTCTGCTCTTCCTCCTCTCCGCTGCCCATGGCGCCTCTTTTGACGGAGCCTCCGCCAACCCCACCGTGTCTCTCCAGGAGTTCCTGCTCCTCGAGTCCAGCCTGGTGGCCACGGTGGCCAAGCTGCTGGCCCAGGGTGCGGGCACAGGGACGGGCTGGGCTGTCACCAGGCTGTACTGGTCCTGGGAGCTGACACAGCTCCACTTCATCCAGAACCTGATCGCGCCGGAGTGCAGCTCCTCCATCCACGCCCCCCTGCCCCACGCTGCCCTCGTGGAGGGCTCCTGCTCCTTCCTGTTCCACCTGGTCCTTCTGAAGGTGCGCCACAGTCACCCCCTGTACCGGGTCCCTGCGCTGGCAGTGGCTGTCACCTTCCTGACCTACACAGGTGAGCAGCACTGGCGTGTCTTTTCCTGAGTCGTTTGGAGAAATGCCTCATTTGTGGGGGGAACGGCCCCTTCTTCATCTTCCAGGACTGGGGAGAGAGGGATTAACAAGGTAACAACTACTAAGGTGTTTGTTTTCTGCTTATTTTGGGATGAAGAGAGCAGTAGAGGATATCTGGGCTGCAGATGAATGTTGGCTCGTGAGGAGACGTAGCTTGGCCCAAGACTGGAATCACTTCCCTGGAATGTCCCCTAAAGCAATCCCTGGGTCACACATTGAACTTTCCCGCTTTCCACAAAGCTCAGGGTGATGAGGGTGGGATTTCCCCTGCCCAACAGATGCTCCAGGCAGGCAGGAGGAGTCACAGCCTGTTGTCAGTATTCCAGAGGATCCAAGGGAGGCTGTTGGCCATGTTTCTCTTCCCACACAGCCGGACCGTTCACGGGGGCCTTCTTCAACCCTGCCCTGGCCACAGCCACCACCTTCCACTGCTCGGGGAACAGCTTCTGGGACTACATCCAGGTTTACTGGCTGGGGCCCCTCGCAGGTGAGATCTTCCCAGGGGGCAGGGACTGGGATGGGGGCAAGGCAGAAATGCTGGATGTAGCACAGGCTGTTCTGGCAAAGGGCTGAACTTGGCGAGTGTCATTTTTCATCCTGCTTCATTGTCTCTGGAGTCATTTCTTTGATATCCAATTTTTAAAAATCCAGCTTCTGCACAGGACGTGGGCAGAAATCTCCCTGAAACCTAAGTTTGGGGGAGGTGAAGCAAAGATGTTTTAGGGCAAGGACAGGCTGAGCTATGCTTTGAGGTTGTCCACAGCTTCAGGATTATCATGGGGAGCTGGACATGTGTTGGGAGTGGAGACAAATCCCATACAGGAGGGTGCAGCCGGGGGGGGGTTGGGTTCTGCTCCCAGATAACAAGTGAAGGGACAAGAGGGAATGGTCCCAAGTTGTCTCAGGGGAGGTTTAGGTTGGATATCGGGGTTAACTTCTTCCCTGAAGGGTGGTCAAGCCCTGTCACAGCTGCCCAGGGCAGTGGTGGAGCCCTCATCTCTGGAGGGATTGAACAGACGTGTGGATGTGACACTTGGTGACGTGGGTCAGTGGTGGCCTTGGCAGTGCTGGGGGAATGGTTGGACTCCATGTTCTTAGAGGGCTTTTCCAACCTTAATGATTCTGTGCCAAGGAATCACTGAGATGGTTTGTGGCCCTTTCGGGTCAAACAAATGCTTTTTACATTAAAGACACCATGGTTAAATTCTCCCTAAAGCAGTACAGCGAGGGTCCCTCAGCTCTCAGTGGGGACTTCAGCGGTGCTGAGCTGCCTCTTGGTCCCTGTGAAGGTTGTGACGAGGACCCAAAACTGCTGCTGAGCTGTTGGGGAGGGCAGAGGTGCTCAACGCAGCGCTTGGAAGGGCTCTGTGCTCTCGTTCCAGGGATGCTCGCTGCCCTCCTGCTGTTCCAGGGCAACATCCCACGCCTCTTCCAGAAAAACCTCCTCTACAGCCAGAAGAGCAAATACAAGGTGCCCAAGGCAAAGGTGGCAGTGCCCGTGGAGGGTGACAAACCACAGAGGAAGAGGAAAGGGGGGAAGAGCAACTCCGAGCCCCGTGCCTGAGCGGGGGCCCGGCAGCCCCTCTCCTGGGAAAGGGCTTCCCAGCACAGAGGATTCTGCTGCTCGTTCAGCCCTTAAAGCACCACAAAGGAATCCCTGCAGGATGCCTGAGCTCCTTTGGGAACAGCTTTGAAAGCCTCCCTGGAGAGCCCGAAGTGTTTCAAGCCCACATCGCTGCCTCGGTGAGGAAAACACTAATGCTGTTGCTTAAATTGTTGGTTGTCTTGTACTGCCAGGAATCTTCCAGAAAGTTGGGACCATTGCATGGGCAGGCTTGAGCAACTCGGGGTTATTGCATCGGGCAATGTCTGAACTAACCCCACGGGGTCTCTTGCAGCCATAAAAACAAAGTATAAACCAGTAACTGCCCTGGAAACTTAGGATGGGGAGGAAGCAGGCTTTGATCTTTTGAGCTGTTAATGGATACTGGACAAAAATTGGTGGGTTTTGAGTTAAACTTGACCTGAAGTCCTTGAATTGCACAGGCTGAACCTGGCAAGTCTTGGAGAGGAATTAAAAATGTTCCAGGACAAGCAAGTTCTCTGGCCATGGGAGACCCTGCTCCTCTGGGGATGTGCTTAGCCTGGGGTTGGGTGCTGTGAAGCATCAAGAAATGGTACATAAAGGATCTGTGGTTAGAGAAAAATAAAGGAGACCCAGGCAGTCAGCTGAGCAAGTGCATCCCTGGGGTCTGATCCGTGTCTGTGTGAAATACTCCTAACTATAAAATTACGGTTTGTGGAAAAAATAATAAAAATACATGCTGTGGTTGGCATTTGGGTGAGTGAAGTCATTCCTGTGAGTTCTCCCAGGGGACATCAGCCCCTCTGATCCCTGAGAATGGGAGTCATCGTGATGTCCAAACCACCTCTGCCCTGCCTGCTGCCTGCTCTGGAAAGGGAGAGAATGTGGGGGGAAACATCTTCTGGGGGAACAGGGATCCCCCCCGGCTGTGCTGGGGCCAGGACGCCCCGTGGGAGCTGCACCCCAGGCTCTCTCCACAGGGAAGAGCAGGGGGGGATGTGATGCTCTGGCTGTCCCAGTGCTCCTGCCCTGGGTCACCTTGGCAGGAGCTGGAGCAGGAATGACCTGCTCCTATTTCCTGAGGTGCAAACAGGGAATGAGGAAGTGGCACCTGATTGAAACCCAGAGTGCAGGTGTCAGACGCAGGTTTGGTACGCAGTGTCCAGCCCTGCTCCTCCCTCTGCTCTGCTGTGTCCATGGGGGAACAACCCCAGGGTGCTGCACTGCCTCTGGGCTGCCCATCCCAGTTGATTTCCTCTGGGATTGCCCTCCGGAGTGACCTGCAGGCCCCCCAGGAACCCCGAGGGGTTCCAGACCTCTGCAAACCATGAGCCCCACACCACATCCCAAGAGGAGAAATGAAGCAAGGGACCAACCCAGTGATACACAGATGTGCCTCAGAGATGAAACTTTATGGAACAAACAACACCCCAAACCCACGGAGCAAAATCCCCCAAACAACGCCCCTGCCTTCTGTGTGGCTTGATGCTTGACACTGCCCTGGGAAGGGCACTGGCAGCACAGTCTGGCTTCTGTCCTGGTTAAACTGAGCAGGAGGCCTTTGGGTGGAAACCGAAACCTTTGAGGCTCCTCGTGGCTGCCCCAGGGAGAGCCTGGGATGCTCAGATCCCCCTGGGCAATTTTTTCAGAACCTCTTTTGGTTTGGAAATTGCGCCGAAAACCCAGAGATGGAGCCTCCATTTATCCCAGCTGATTTGCTGTCTCTGCTTTTGCTTCGAGGAGAAGTGCAGGATGAGAAAAGTAAGGCTGAGTTGCCCTCCAGCAGCCGTTCTTGTGTGATCTTTCCCCAGGCAGAGTGTGGGATATTCCTACACTGCTCTGAGTGGTGGTTTGGGATGTCTGGCTGCAGAGGTGCTCACAAGACGTCTCCTGGTCTCATGGGTATGGAACTTGAGTCAGACACTGTGGGGTCAATGTCAGCTCCAGAGGAGGATGCTGATCCTAGAAATGCCGCATCCAACCTGTAACCACAGAGTCAGGGCAAAAACATGCTGGGTTTTTTTTCTTTGTTTTTTTTTTGCTTCTCAGGACATTTTCAGATGTTTGGGGTGTGTTTCTGGGGCTGTGGGGGAGATCATCTACTGGGCAGACTGATGCAATTAAGGGGACTTTAAGGAGTGACAGTGAATATTGTTATTTTTAATTAAGAGGCTGCTTTTCCAGCACGGTAGCATCAGTGGAGCAGAGGAGCTGGACAGACAGGCAGACACGTTCCCAAGCTGTCAATGAAACTCCACAGCTCTGATTTACAGCTTGGCCCTGTTCTGTTGCGGTCTCTGATGCGGGGCCGAGGATTTGGGCTGCCCTCCTGGATCTGCTCCTCGCTGCTGGAACCGGTGCTGTGCTGAGGATTCAGCTGCTAATTATGGGGCTTTCCCTCTGGAAAAGTCATGTTGAACCCCCTGGAATGCCCAGAACCCCTGCTGCAGGCCGTGCTGCTCCTGGCAGCTTGTGCTCAGCCCTGCACAGTCAGAGGTGGCCGGGGAGGCCGGGCAGCACCCCCAGCCCGCCTGTGCCCCGGGGCCTGGGAGGTCACTGCCCCACTGCCCTCAGCAAGGGCGGATGGAGAAGGATCCCGGAGGGGCCAGGGAAGCTCAGTTTCGGGTTTCCTCCATTCGGTGCCGCAGGGCATTGTCCTGCCGGGAGGGAGCGGGCCGGGAGGTTTCGGGGGGCTCCGGGGAGAACTGCTTCTTGTAGAGGGTGCTGCTGTACTGCAGCTCCGGCATCACCAGCCGCCGGCACGTGCGCTCCAGCTCCCCATCCAAGCCCTGCTTCAGGTTATAGCCCAGGATCCTGGCACCGCCGTGCTGCAGCGGCCGCAGGGAAGAGTCCTTGATGTCCTTGGGGGCCACGCTGCCCGGGCCCTGCAGGCAGGTCCTCGCCAGCTCCGCCTGCCGCTCCCGCAGCGCCTTCACCTCCCGCCGCATGCGCTCCCGGCCGATGTGCTGGTCGATCCTTTCCCAGAAGGTCCTGTTAAAGTGGGTGTAGATTTCCCAGTCCAGCCTGTTCCAGGCCTTTATCTTCTCCACAACGGTGTCTGGGAGCGGGGCCTTGGTGCTGCTGTCCCTGGTGTTGAGCGGGAAGGAGACGACGCTGTCCAGGTCCCAGCACAGCATCTCCTTCAGCAGCACCATGGACTCGTCGAAGTACTCGGAGATGAGGAGGAAGTCAAAGGACGCCTCGATGGCCTTCAGCATGAGCTGCACCCTCTCAGGGGACACCTCTCCGTCGGGGTTGAAGCCAAAATCGAAGGTCATGAGGTTCCTGGCGTAGTGGCGGTCGCCGCTGGCGGGGTTGTAGTAGCGGTAGGGCTGGCTGAGGAACTCCTCCAGGCTGCGGACGCGGGAGAAGGCCGACGCTCCCTTGTAGTACACGAAAGAGGACTCCATGAGCTGCACGGGGTTCCTCAGGATGGAGAAGTAGACAGCAGAGCGGGGCACCACTTTCTGCACCTGCGGAGGAGGAAAAGGAGGGTTTAAAGGTAGGGGAGGGAGATGGGACCTGCTCGGGTACAATGCTGGCGAGCAGAGGCGCTCGCTGGGGATGGTGGGTGCCGGGGAGGGTTTCAGGGTACAGCTCATCAAAGGAGCTGTGGGGAGCCCCAGAAGAGTCACACGGGGAGAGCAGTGACCAAAGCTCCTCACACTGTGCTGCCACAGCGGCGTGGCCTGGCTGGGATGGACATACTGCCCTTCTCCTTCCCTTTCCCCACACCCGTGTGTGCTCAAGCAGCATCCAGAGGGGTGGATGCTGGGCACAGCTGACCTGAGTTGATGCACTTTGGGTGTTCTCCTCTTGCAGCTGGCCCCCTCTGGGCCTGTCCAGGGAGCAGGACATCTCCCATGGCCCACCAGACAAGAACGAGATGAGAGTTGCTGACTGCTACAGACGCTGTCTCCCATCTTGACGTGGGTCACAGCACAGGGATTCATCAAACCTGCTCACAGAAGCTCTCAGGAGATGCCAACAATGTGCCAGCTACCCATGGGCCATCCTGGCTCTCTTTAGTGCATCCCTGAAGAGTTTATGTGCTCGACAGGTGCCCCACCTTGCACCCCATGAGCCCCTGTCCCCCTCCCCTGCTCGTCGCTCCGAAGGGTCGCAGCTCTGCCCGTACCTCTGGCTGCAGGAATCGCATGTGGTGGCAGAGGATGTTGAACTGCCGGGGGCTCTGTGGGGAGAAGCCCTGCACGAACCTCGCCAAGAAGTGGTGTGGGTAGTAGAGCTGGTTGCCCCCGCCGAGGGGGAAGGCGAAGGTGAGGTTGTGCGTCTCCCCGAAGCGGAACAGGATGTTCATGACGGTGCTGCTGGCGCTCTTGTGGACTTTCAGGAAAACAATGTCAGTCTTGGGCTTGCATGTCTTCCCTTGAGAGATGACCCCTCTGGTCTGCTGACCTTCTCCAGTTGTCACCTCCTTGACCTTAAAGGCTTCTGTCCAGCTTGGGAAAAATCCTGTCTCCAGGTCTGTTTTGTAAGAGTCCTCTGCCTGCAGAGGTTGAGCTGAGTTTGGGACGGGGTGTGTAAATGATCTGCCCCACTGAGGCTGGGGGGAACCCGTGGCTCGAGGCTGAGTCTGGCTCTGTACCTCCACCTGCACTGTTCTGGGTGGGGCCGTTCCCCTGTGCTCCTCTGTGCTCAGCCTGTTCGCAAAGATGATGAACTTGCTGGTGACAGCTTCTGCCAAAACTTCAGTGACCCTCCTGGGAAGGCTTGGAGAAGGACCTTCTCTGGCTGCTTTTCCCAGGCCAGGAAGCTGAGGTTTCAGCCTCGTGGGTGACAGATGGGCTTTCACCTTCTCGCTGCTCTCCGCAGGCTGCCGTGTCCAGTGCTCCTCCTGGCTGCTTCCCAGAGGGGTGTCCTGGCTGAAGGACGGGTGCATCCAGAGAACATCCTCTGTGGAAGCAGGCTCTGGCACGGCCTTCCTCTGCCACTGTGGGGAGTCATCCTCCCACAGCAGGTTGGGGGTGTGGCGGGCAGGGCCCAGCCCGTGGCTCGTGGTTTCCTGCAGGCCACGCTCCAGCTCGCACCGGCAGCTCCTGTGACGGGAGGACACGATGCTCAGCTGTAGGAGATGGGAGGAGAGTGCAGAGGCGGCTCCTCTGCAGCCCAGTGAGCCCCCCTGGCCCTCCCAAGTCACCTCAAACCATGCTTCCCTGTTTCTTGGGGTGGGTGGCATTGCTGGTGGGCGTAGGGGCTTTACCACTGCCCTGGTGGGTTGGGGTGGGTGAAAGAACTGGGGCTTGATCATCTTGGAGGTCCTTTGCAACCTGAATGATTTGATGGAGAAGGACAGGGCAGCAGTGATGTGCCAATGCCTCTGTCTTGCTGGAGCATGGGGGGCTGGTGGAAGGGGCAGAGCAAGAGGAGGCAAGGGGAGAGAAGAGCAGGGGGCCTGGAGAAGCTGGGGGAACGACTGGAGATAACCCCAGGCTGGGAGGACCGCGCTCGAGGGCTGCAGGGGTTTGTGGTGAGCCAGGACAAAGCCCAGAGCAGCCTCGTCTGACCTCAGGGTGGGCTCAGCTCTGGCCAGGGTGTAGGGCTGGGATGTGGGATCCCCAGAGGGTCCTCTCCCACATGGATTTTCCTCACTGAGGAAGACCCTGCTGGGTGGTTTTCAGGAGGGCTGTTTTGAGCCCACCTCAGTGGTCAGCAAAAGGCTAGAGGATGAGGTGCAGGTTTTTAATCCTGCCCAGGACCTACCCAGGAGGCTGCAGCTTCTCCACAACCTGGAGTGTGATCAGAAGGAGGATGAGGAGGCTGAAGGAGATCCAGAGCCGACCTGGCTGGCACCTGTAGATTGCACTCAACTTCCTGCAAGGAAAAAGACATTTCAGACCACTCGTGGGGAGAAAAAGCCAAACCCATCTGTGTGTGAGAGCCAGAGGGGAAAGGCGCCTTGAGGCTTTTTGGTTGTTTTATCTTTATTTAGGGTAAGGTCACATTTTCACGGGCGGAAATGATGCAGAGGCAGCGATAACCAAGGAACTGCCGAGGCTGTGCCCGAGCAGTGCAGCCTCGTGGAAATTTCCAGATAGACCACAGATATTGCACTGAAAAGTAAACAGTGATAACCACAGAGTCCCTTGGCTGCTCAGGGATGCCTTCCTGGAGCAGCCTGAGCTCCCCCCAGGCAGCAGGAACAGGCACTTCCTGAGTGTTCCCTGCCCTGCCTGCCCTGGAAGGATCAGGATCCCGTCTTTATCAACATGGACAAAACCCCCTCTGTTTTCCCTGCTCTCTCCACTCTCTGCTGTCAGATTCGCACCTGCACAGGCTCCAGCTGTGGCTGCAGATGTGATGCCACCAGGGGGGCCCCAGTGGTGACTGAATTATAATCTGGTTTTAGCCACGTCTACAACAGCAGCGTGATTTCTTCAGGCCACCAGAATTGTGCTATCAGGGTTTGGGTTGTGTGTGGAGACATTCAGGCCATGGAAAATGCTACCACAGGGCTCCTACAGTTTGTAGGGCTTGCAGCAAACCTGGTGGATCTTGATTGCAGCTTTACTCTTCAGTGGAACAGCCAACGGACTAAGTTTCCAGGAAAAAAGAATTTGTTTGCATTTTACTTTTTCACAGAAAGATTGTCCAGTCCTGGCAGAGGTGGCACTTGGGAACATGGGTTAGCGGTGGCCTTGGCAGTGCTGGGGGAAGGATTGGACTGGATGATCTTAGAGGGCTTTTCCAACCTGAATGATTCCATTATTTTGCTGGCTTCTCCCCAGAGAGCTTATTGTTGCCCAACAGGAGATGATTTGTACTGAGGACCTGGTTAAATCCTCTGGGATTGGGCTCTGCCATGAACGGAGTCCAGCCTGCCAGCCCCACGTGGCTGCTCTCCCCCCTGTCAGGGAGGGAGACTCACAGGCAGCAAGGATCTAAATGGGAGGAATCAATGACAGCAGAAATTTGGGCAGAGACCCTTGGAAGCCGCATTCCAACCTGTGTTTGTTGGCATTTCCAGCTTCCTGGAGTGGTGAGGATCAAGACAGTGGGACTGGGACTGCACAGACCTGCTTGTCCCAGAGCTTCTCCATCCCCATGGTGCTTTATCTCCTTTATCTCCCGCTCCAGGCAGTGCTGTGACACGTGGGAGCAGAGCTCGCTGGGTGAGGCAGCAGTGACACAAACATGGGCTGTCCAAAGGGGCCATGTGCATCCCATTGGTACAGGTCAGGAATTCGGGTTTGTGCCTGAGAAACTGGATTTGTTCCAGGGAAATCATCAATGGTCATGACTAAGTAGCAGTTTGACAGTGACAGCGCTGCTTCCAGTGGTTTGGACACACAGACACGGTTCTACCCCGCTCCCAAAAATGTCCCTTGCTGAGCTGAAACTCCCATCTCCTCCCAGGACGTCTGTAGTGTCTAAAGTACTCAGGACTGGAAAGTCTGGGAGCTCTTAAGTGCTACTGAGGATTCAGAAGGCACGTCATTACTGCAGGTCATTACTGCCCGGCGTCAGCACAGCACCCCCAAACCTGATGCCAACCTGGCGGTGTCCATGCTCTTTTCCACTTGAGGAGCCGACTGCCAAGCTTGGATGAGACAGGAGGTGGCAAATTCGTGCGTGGGTCACTGCCTGGCTGTGCCAGCAGCACGAGGAGAGCCTCGTGAGGTCAGAGATGAGCAGATGTGACAAACAATGGAGCAGAAAAAAGCCAAATGCTTCAGAGCACTTAAAATGCCCAGAGGTGCTAAAGGGAGAGTGTGGAAGCAGAGACTCGAGGCTGCCCCAGAGCTGGTGTGAGGAAAGGCTTGTTGGAATTGCTCCATGTGGAAGATCAGAGAGACCAAAGAGTGAGAAGGCATCAAGGGAGGAGCTGCTCCAGAATGAAGTGATTCCTCTGGACAGGTCTGGTTGGAGACTCAATCCAACTCTCCCCTCACTCAAGGCAAGGCTGATGGTAATTTTGCCTGGCTGACCAGACTAAGACAAGCAGCAAGAAGGGCCTGTGCCTGCCCTAGGGTGTGCCAGCTCCACGCAGCCAGACACGTGTTGGGTGTTCTCAGCTGGGTGTTCCACCAAAACAACAGCCACCTCAAGAGTGAAAGGACCTGGATTTTCACAGATTCCCTATGGGTTGAAAGTTTAGGACCTCTGTGGAAGCAAGCTCAGAATTGTATCTGCAGCAAATTCAGATATGGGAGTGGCAGAGGGTGCTGCCCACCCAGCACTGCCTGGGGGAAGTGTTCCATCATTCTGCCTTCATTACTGGGTGCTCCTGCAGATCCCCTCCAGGAGAGAGTTCGGGTGCTGTCACCTCCAGAAGTGACAAACACGGTGCAGAGCTGGATGCAGCCCCCCAAAGATGCCTTTGGCTGCAAGGGTGCAGTGGCTGAACCACAGCAGCTGGGTCCACCTGCACTGGCTCAAGGGAATGAATCCAAACCCAAACTGATGGTCAAATATTTGCAAGGGATGGTGCCCCAGCCGTGCCAGCCCCAGCAGGAGTGGAGGTGCCTGGGGTGCTGCCTGGCACAGGTGCCACTTGTTCTCAGCAGGACTGCAAATTTCCCCTCTGTTATTTCCCTCCTGCTCCAAGGAGAGGTTTCCCAGCCAGCTGCAGGTGCTGCTGGACGTGCTGAGGCTGAGCTCATGGGGCAGGTGAGTGGCAGAAAATGACTTTATTGATTTGCTGTGCCCAGATATTCTCCAGGCAGTGAGCGATGTTGCACAGGGAATTAATGTACACAATGTGTACACCAGCCACAGCCTGCTCCCTCTGACCAGTCACTGGAGAGATGTTTTTTTTGCAATAAAATAGAGAATGGGCAAAATGGTCAGCAGGATGTCCAGGTAACACAGCAAGGGCACAATGGCACTGCTTGCCCTACCCTTGACAGCTGTGTTGGGAATGATCCCGAGCCCCCTCACACTGCGGCTCAATCCCAGCCCAAGGACTCTGCTGCAACGTCAAGCCTTGCCCTGCCCTCTCCTCATCCCTCCTCTCCAAACCAGAGGCTGTGGAAGAGGGCACCTCACCCTCGATGCGCTCATTGGGGTGGCCATGCGAAAAACTTGCACAGAGATACATTTCTGCTTCACACCTGCTCCGCTGGTGATCCGTTGCCCGGACATTGCAGGGGGGCCCAGCATCCTACTGCCCTGACAAGGTCTTTGCCATTCTCCTTCCTTTCTGGCAACAGCCTTACAAAAGATGCTGTTTCCTGCTGCCCTTGGAGCTTCACCAGAAGGGAGAAACCCCATCACCCCAGGCTGATGCGGAGCAGAAATGCTCCTCTGCCCATTCCCACCACCACTTCAATCTCCAACTATTTCCCAACACAGAGGCACCTACAAGGACATCACCTCTGGGTAGGATGGAAAGAGAATTTTACCTAGGGAAAAAGTATTTCACTTAAATAAATACATAAAAATATTCCACTTACGTGATCAAATACCTTCTGAATTTCAGCATGGTGAGCTGGAGCTTTGGCCGGGGAGTGGGTGGCTATCATCCGCCTGGGAGACTGGAAAGCAAACACCCAGAGCCTGGGCTGTGCTGCGGCCAGAGGCCCCTCCCCGGGAGGGCACCGGGATGGCGATCCCGCAGCAAACCTTCCCACCAGGGCCCTGTGCCTGCCCCAGGGAGTGCCCAGCCTCTGAGATGTGAGTGGCACCTTCACCCCTGCCAGGCACTGCCACGTCACGCAGAGCCGTGGGCAGGCTGTCCACCCATCTCTGTGTCCCTGCCTGACTCCTTGCTTTCACCCATGGCTGTTGGTCCACGTTGACCCTTTCTTTTCCCTTCTCATGTCCTGCTCTTACTTCTTGACACAGCTGAGGACAGAGATGGTCGTGAGTGGTTAGCTCTTGGTAATCCTGATGTCTTCAGGTGGGTGCTGCTGAGAGGCTGGGACAGCTGGGTCACCCCTGCATGCCAGGGAGCTTGTCCCCTCCAACGCAGCCTGGCTCCATCCACGTTGGGCTGGGGACATGGCCATCCCCAGCTCCCTCCTTTGCTGGCTTGGGGGGACACAGGGGGCCAGGCTGAGGATGTGTTAAGTGGTGCCTGGAGCGGCGAGTGTGATGAGGGGAAGCAAAGTCCTCCCCTCCATGCTGGGACTGTGCTGTTCCAGGATGACCAGCAACAGGACAGCCCTGCTAAGATGCCAACTGGCTTCCAGTACCAGTGGGAAAGTGGTCACTGGGTCTGCTTCTTGCTGACTGGTGGACAATGTAAGACAACTCAAAGGAGGGCTGGGGGGCTGCCTCCCATGATGGAGGTCCTTTGGTCAGGGTCTCCTCCCTCTTCAGTAGCTTTTCCTCCACATCCTTCCCTGTGGAGGCTCATCCCAGCATCCTGCACAGCATCAGCCATGCCCTTGTGTGACCAGGGACCCAGGCAGCTTGGTAGGGCTTCTCCTGTTTGGGCACAGACCCCTGGGGTGGTGTGGAGGTGGAGATGGTGGCTGGGACGTGTGACACGAGGGCCAGTGGCTCAGGCTGTGCAGCACCCACTGTGCAGGGCCAGTGCCTCATGTGCCTGCTGGCCCCGGAGGAGAGGACCCTGGCCATGTGTGCTTTCCCCTGGCCCGTGCCCACAGGGCTCGGGAAATGCATAACGGGCGGAGAAGTCACTTCCAGCCCAGAGCTCGGCTCTCTGGAGGGACAAAAGGCGCAGCTCCCTCCCTCCCTGCCGGCAGGGAGGCAGCCGTTCCCCTCACCCTGGCACAGGAAGGCGCTGCCTCTCCCCATCCACCTCATCAAAACCACAAGTTTGCTGTGGGGCTCTCGAGTTCTCCACCCATCCTGCGCCCCGGCTCCCTGCCCGGGCTGGCAGCTTCCCTGGGAGTCTGGGGCTGCCTGGGAGCCATGTGTGAGCTCGCAGGGATCAAATCCTCTCTGAGGCAGGGGCTGAGGGTCAGGGCTTCTCCCCTCTCCTTCCCTCTGCACAGCCATGCTCTGTGCAATCCGAGCTGGATAAGCCTGTTTGGGGTAGGTTGCTGAGGAGTCTGTGAGCATCCCCCAGGCAGGACCTCCAGGGAACATTCTGTTGCTGCAGAGCACAGGGCACCTTTGCTTGAGAGCATCCAGAGGCTTATTAACATGAGGGTGTTCAGACAGGCTTGGTCTTTCTCCTCTTTGGTTGCTTCCTCTCGCTCCGTGGTCACTGGTGGGATTTGCCACTGCCCAGCTCACTTGTTTCCTTAAGGACAAGCCTGCTTGTCCATGGTGACCTCATGGAGGTCCACTTTCCATATGTAATCCCAGGCAGGATCGCCTCTATTCCTCTTTGCTGCCTCTTTCTTGGGCATGACGAGGCCTCTGGGAAGGAAAGACTCAAAAGGCGAAGTCGTCTGTTCCTGCAGGGATGTGGTGATGGGAAGCACAGCGTGTCCTCTCATCTGTGTGCTTCCTGTGCCAGAGGCTGCATCTGAGGGACCTCAGCAGTTCCCTTGAGATCCTTCTGCTACCTTATACCTGCATCCTAGAGAGGCTGTGCTGGACCGGGACCTGGGCAGGACCAGTGTCCCAGGGCCTCAGTGGGGGTGTCATTCCTCTGAGACTACACCTGGTGGTCTCTTCCCTCCCTCAGGTGCTGGAGTGGGGGTCAGGATACAGGCAGGTAAATGCACCTTCTGCAGCTGTGTCTCCTGAGAAGCAAAGGTGCCCTTGTAGGAGGGATTGGGCACCTCCTTGGGTGGCTGCACATTCACTGCTGACCTCAACAGAAGTCAACTGAGGAGCCCCAAAGACTCCAGTCCCTTCCTGTCCCCTGTGCCTCTGCAAGAGGATGAGCAAGGAGACCTCAGCTGGCCTCGAGACCCTCAGGGCCTCACCACTCTCATGCAATGGCTTTCCTGCTTTTTCTGAAGAGCAGCCACCTCTGCCCTGCCTGTACCCAGGGTTGAGGTGAAGAGGAACACATGGGAAAGTGTCTCTCTTTTGAAGAGGAAAGGAGGAGACCCGTGAAGGTGATTGCCTCTCCAGTGAGGAGAGCAAACCTGTGTCCTGGATTTCCAACCTGGGGCTGGACAAATTGCCGGAGCAATGGATGACGTGAGGGAGAGCCCTGGGGTTTGCAAGGGTTTGAGCCTCGCTGTAACCTCAGACAGCCACCTGCCTCCCTCCATGTGCACCCTATTCCTTTTCCTGCTGGGTGGGGAACACTCCGGCTTAAAAACAGCCCAGCAGAGAGCTGTGTGTGGGCTTTTGTTTGGGCTTGCTGCGGGCAGACTGTTTGCCATCAACAGCACTCCCTGCTGAGCCCCGAGGTGAGAACAGCCGCCTGCAGGTGGGCGGCACAACAGGGCTCCTGCCAAAGGTGACGAGCCAGCAAGGACCTTTGGGCAGGAGCTGGGAAGCTTTGTTCTCCTGAGAGAGCTGCTTTGTTCTGAGAGAGCTTGGATGCCGGGAAGTGCTGCGGAAGTGAGGAGCAGGAGAAAGGCCACTGTTGCTCTCTGGGACAATTCTTCAGTCTCCTCCGACATCCTTTTGTGTGTTGGTAAAGGGAGGCAGCTGCAGCCTGGAGGGTACAGGCAGCCAGGGAGGTGGGAGCAGAGTCTGGGGGTGATGAGCAAACTGCTGAAGGACTTTGCCAACTGGGGCAATCCCTGGGCCTGGAGCGGCCCACAGAGGTTTCCTTAGCAGGGAATAGAGAATGATGGAGTTCCTGCTGGAAATGGCTCCTTGCTTTTGAAGTCAAAGTAGAACATCTTCAAAATAAACAAAAACCTCTAAAAGAAGGAGTCAGTGCTGCTTACGTTCTGGGTGAACCCATTAGCTGGAGGGGATAAACCAGAGTGATGCAGAAAAGTCATATCCAGGGTTAAAATTATCCTGGGAAGGGGCAGGAGTCAAAATGCTACACATGATCTCATGTTAGAGGGGCCTGGAAGGCCTGTGATGGTGGGGCAGACTCCAAAGAATCCTGGCTGGTACAAGGGGACAAGGAGCCTTCCCACAGGGCAGTACCAGGGTGGCACTGGCTGCATCCTCAGTGGGAGTTCAGGGGCCTGAAGCCAGAGTTTCCTGACTGGACACTTGTCCCTTTGCCTCCTGCAGGCAGCCAGAGTTTGAGGAGCTGGAAGGAGGTTGTTGCCACTGGGATAAGTCGGGGAAGGCATGTCTGATGTGGGACTGGGTCCCATTCCTCCCTGGGGATGACCACAATGTTTAGATATGTTTTTTCCCTGTATTTGATTCTTTTCTCTTTCTTTTTGTATTTATTTTGTGTGTGTGTGTGTGTGTGTGTGCATGCACTTTGCTTAAACAAGGGTTTCTCTCCAATGTTTTCTGGCAGCACGTGGTCACTTTGGCCGTGTCATTTGTACCCCGGCAGCCTGGAGCTTGCTGGATCTGAAAGAGGGATGAAAAGACAGGGGAATTGTGTGTGTCTTCCCAGCAGGAGTCAGCTGGCAGCCCCACATGCAGGGATGGATTAAGGAAGCCAAGTTCTGGGACATCCCGATTGCCTAGGCCTGTAGCCATTCCCACAAAATTCCCGATGGAGAGAAACTTGAGAGAGGGACAAGCTGTCCCCTCGCTGCCAGCAAACCCTTTGTGCAGCTTTCCTGTTTGCTTTTCAGACCAGTTTCCAGGCAGACCTGTTCACGGACCGACCCATGATAATTTCTGGATGACTCTCTCCGGGGTACCCAGCGCTCTGTGTTATCAGCAACGTGCAAGTTTGCTTTCCGAGTCGTTCTCCAATCTATCACCCCGTGGGCCTCCCCTTCCGCCCGGGCAGCCGCGCTCCATTAGCACCCACCTAAATTGATATTTAGTTAATTTTACACTTTGCAGGGTGAGTGAGACATGCCCATTTCCCCAGCGCCCATTAACTCCAACAGCTCTCCTGGACACAGAAGTGAGCCTGCCCTGTGGGGGCCGTGCCCATCGATACCAGCTCTCTGAAAGGATGCTCAGGGAGCAAATGCATCCGACTGGGAAGTCGGGAGCAAAGCGTGGTGGGAGCCGAGCGCAGGACATGTGCTGGGGCTACTGGGCTGTGTGGGATCCCACTGCCCTGGGGACTTGGCCCAGAGGGAGCGAGGCAGAGCCTGTGCCAGCACTGGGCAGAGCTCCTCTTGGGTGGGAAGGCTGAGGAGCAGCAGGATGTGCGCGGGTTTAGGCGAGGAGCGCGCTGTCACTCTGGCCGCATGGTTGTGGCTGGCGTTGGGACTTTGGCCCTAATCGTACTTTTATTTGTTTTTTAATCTCGGTCACTTTATCAGAAGCCTTTGAACAACCAAACACATCTCTGCTCGCCGGGGGACAGGCTTTGCTATTTCTTTTCTGTTGGTTTGTTTGCTTGCCAGAGACCTCTGAGAGATTAAGGTGATCCCTCACAAACCTGGGCTTTGTCTTGAAGCCTCTGGAGGCTGCAGGGTGCTGAAAGATATCTATATTTTAAGGTGGTTTTGACATTAGACCAGACCCCTCAAGGCCTTGTAGAATCCAGGGTCTTCTGAACCATTCCTCCAAAGACATCAGGTTACAGGTTACTGGGAGGACTTTCTGGTCTGTGTGTAGAAGAACAAAGTGAGCATCTCAACCACAAAGTCAGCAGAGGTGAGATGAGCCTCCTCTCATCATTAAATTTTGTCCAGTTTTGGGCTGCTCAGGACAGGAGAGACATGGAGCTCCTGGAGCAGGTCCAGCGGAGACGCTGAAGGGTCTGGAGCATCTCCCTGCCCAGGAAAGGCTGAGGGTGCTGGAACTGTTCAGCCTCGAGAGCAGACCCAGCTGAGAGGGGCCCTCATCCCTGGGTGTCCCTGTGTGCAGGGAGGGGCAGAGCAGGGCCC
>WBMZ01011469.1:0-51022 GCA_013400975.1 Atrichornis clamosus
CCCGCCCGGCCCGCGGGGGGACCCGGGCGAAGCCGCTCCCACTCGCCGCACTTGGGAGCGAGGGCTCCGATTTCTATAATAACATTAATTAAAATTGTAGAAATTATTACTATTGCAATTCATTACTACTACTATTAGTATTATTATTTTCCCTCAGTCAATACCTCAGGGACAGCCAAAGAGAATTAGCTGATCCGCCGCCGGGAGGAACGGTGTTTCACATCTCAGCCTTAAAATCCGTGTGTAAGTAGAGTTGGTAGACCATGGATGGAGAACGATGGGAGAAAAAAATCACTCCAAACTAAAGAATGGGAGAAATTAAGAAAGATGGGACGAAACATCAAGATGTGCATTTATCCCTCTCACCTGCTTTTCACAGTAGCTTTCAGGGGCAACTGGGCTGGAAATTTGGGCTTTGGGATGATCCATATACAGCAAAGCCTGGGAAATCAGGAAGATGGATTGCAGGCAAGATGCTCAGTTGCATCAAAATCTACATCTTGGTATCTGATCTGGTGGACCCTAGCTGCGTGAGCCTGTGTGATATCTTGGACATCTCTAACAGCACAGCTTGGGGTAGCACATTGGAAAGCATCATACTTTTAGGGCTGCTGGCTTGTCATGGAGGTTGTTCACACTGGTGCACGATGACTCTGCTATTTGCATAGTGACTCTGTAGGGAAAAGGCAGATGCCCAAAGCCCAGCCACCTCACTGGGTGCTGAACTATCTTAAGAGTCATCTCACAAGGTCCAGCCAGGTGCTTCCATATGAAAGCAACGCTGCCTAGCACAGCCTCTGGTCTGACAAGATGTTACAGTCTGAGGCTGGAGCAATATTTACAGGTCAGTCATCTGATCACACGCTGCTCAGCAGACACAGCATAAGGCAGAGAGGGTACAGATGCCATCCTGGTGAGCAGAGGGCAGCTGACAAGTGTACGAGCTTAGTGGGGCGTTCTTGGGGTGAACATGCATACCACAATCTCCCTGTGCCTTAACTGCTCCTTCTGCTGTATAATTTCAAGCTCCCATAGCAAGATCTTCAAGCAGCCTTTCCCATTACAGCTCCAAGGGCTCCAAGCCCTCCCTTCACTCAGACAGATAATCATTTGCCATCCATAAATTTGTCACTTTTCTTCTAGCCTACAGCAATGAATGACAACTCAGCATAAAAAGGCACAACATGATTCAGGCATTTCCTCAGCAGCAAAGGCTACTGCAAACTGCTCCTGAGTGTTGTCCCTGCCTCCATTTAATATTGGCTTCCCAGAAAAGAAGTCAGAAGAATAAAATCCTCTCCAAACCTTCATGAGGGCCAAAGAGGCTGCATCAAATTCTGACATGAAGACAATAGTGAAAAGCTCTGCTAATCAAACACACTGGCATTTCTTACAGCTGGTGTCCAACTGAACCAAGGAAGATTTAGGTTTCAGGCAAGCTTTCTAGCACTAAAACAGGGAAGTCCTAGAGCAGATTGCCATGAAGAACCAGGGAGTTTCCATCACTGTAGGTTTTTGAAGAGGTATGTAGACAAACATCCATTAGAATATACTTAGTAAGGTAACTCTATCCGTGCTCTGAGTTTTATACTTCTCATTTACACACTAACAACTTTTTCTGTATTAGGTTGTTACTTTGACTTTGTCAGACAAAGAGCAGTCCAATGGTTATTTTAAAATGAAAAGCTGATCACCTCTCTGTGTTTCAGAACTCCCAGCTTTTAGGAGACAATAGCACTAGCTGCTCTTTTCTTTCTGCAGAGAAGATCATGGAAATATTACTTTCTGAGGGTATGGGAAGCTGGAAAATAAAAGCTTGAACCGTTGTAAAGGTGGTCAACAGCTTCCCTGATTGGCATCATGAATCCTTGTCATCCCTATGGAGAACTGGGCTGTCACCCATGAGGAACAGACTTTTGACCACATGGAAGCCACTTGTTAACCTCTTCCAGCAGGACAGTCCACAGTGGGAAGCCTGACCTCTTCTGCACACAGATATCTCATAGACATGGGTGGATGTAGAAGAGGACATCCTACAGCTTTAAAGGAAGAAGAGAGCAAATTAAAATGTGGATCCTTAATTGTGCAATTAGAGTGAGTCTGTGAGGGAGTTCAGAGGAGTCGATCACTATTAGCCACACACAAAGTTGCCCCACTGCAGCAGACTCTCAAGTCTCTTAATATGACAGCTGCTCAATCCTTCTAGAAATGGCTCTCAGTAACAATCATGGCAACTGGCAGCCAAAGCAGTGTACCCAGAGCAATGATTGCTACCTGGTGTTTAGAAGATCAGCTCATGTCATCTTGATTGGCAGGGCCACATCAGTGCAATTAAAAAGTCCTGTGAAAGGAGCTTTTTCATCTGAGCTGGTAAAACAGTCAGTGAAGTCTCACATCAGCAGTGCAACTCGTAACACCAACAGTTAACTATCTGGAAAGAAAACAATCCATATCCATCGCTGTCAAAGGCAGTCCTTTCCTTTGCAGAATCCTCTCCTGCCCAACACATGCAGACAAAATCCACTGTCCTTTCAAGCCTCACTGAGCAAGAATGCACACAGCTCTTTCTGAATAGCATCTATGAGCAAAGCTATGTGTGAGCTACGCAGCGCTGATGGAATATCCCTGCACACAATGTGTTCTGAGGCCAAAATACACACAGTTTGTTAGAACTTCCATAAGACCTGCTTCTTCCCTCTTGGGGTCCACCCAAATCTTCTAACAAAGTGACTGAGGTACCACTCCCTTGGAGCTTGTCCCTTGGAGCAGAACCCAAATGCAGAACTTGTCTCACTGCTGATTCCTCAGACGTTGCCAACTTTACAAAAAACCAAACACACCAAGGTATTTGCATCACCAGTGCAAGGGGAGATGCAGTCCTGGAGAGCTGGAGCACAACTCTCTAAACCCAGAGCATTCTTTTTCTTCTTCCCTCTGCATTTCCAGTACCCCTCACTTTTCCTTAAACTTCTTTCATTGCTTCTTTTCACTGCAGGAAAGAACCCCTGCTGCAGGTGTAGCCCAGTGAGCTGTGCATCGCTGCCTGCAGGCACCACGGGGCACTCTGCAGAACCATCCCTCTGCCTCATCACCCTCTAGCAAAGGCTCATTTACTCTGTTAGTACTGTTAGAGGTTTCCCACTCTGATGAAGCCTTTCCCTTGGCCCTTTACTCTCTGTCTGGTTTCATCTAGCAGACTATTGACCTCAACTCCCCTTATCACTCATGGAGTTGACCACTCTTGGGACATCCCTTCTTCCCAGCTTGACCAGTCATGGACAAACCCAAGTGATAAAATAAATATCAATACCGGCTCTCTCTTCCTTCCATCACCCATTTTAGTCTCCCATGCAGTAGGATGGGGGTGGGTAATTTTTTATCAAGTTTATGCATTGCCACCCAGGAAATACCTCCCATAAGGTTAAATGATTTGCTACCTGAAAGGAATCTTTAGAAGTGCTGACACATACATGCTTAAATGTGTTCCAGGGGTTCTGAAATCTTCTGTACAGAGAGCTCACTGCAGGCACAGGCACGTTCACCTGTGCATTAACAACTCAACATATAATTAACAACAACCCTGTCATAACAGGCAGTGACACTTAGAGAAACTAGAAGTAAGCCATGGTTGGAAAATTCCTTTTGGTTCACCAAAGTAGCAGTAGGCAGGATTTTAAGTCATCCCATATAAAAAAGCACCAAACATTTTCCCCATCATTATTGCAATCATTCAACTATGTGAGAAAAACCAAGATACTTCTGGGGTAATTTTGGGCTGTATAGGGACAAGCTGTGGGAGGCAGCGAGATAAATCTGTCTTATCCGGAAGCATGAATTTTGGCTTGACCACTGGTTCCCAAACTGAGGCATGTCAAACTAATGTTTCATTACTTCACTTAAAATACATTTTCAGGGTTCATACAGGAGTCAGTTGTGCTTGGAAAGCACTGAGCAAAGCTGATGGGTTTGGTGATCTCTGCTGCAAGGTTAAGAAGAAGGGCACGGGAACATCTTTGGAAAAGCATCTGCCTGTTCAAAATTTGAAGAGGTGAATCCACTGGTTTTCCCAAAGTACTTTTTGCTATAGAAAAAGTTTGGGGTTTTTTTTTCTTATCTTTATGCAGAGGAATAAATTTGAGAAAGTATAATCATTTCTCCAATCCTCTGTTATGAGACGAAGATGGGATAGTTGCATTTCTCTGTTCACAGACAGGCATCCCTTAGAGGTTGGAACGTACACTACCTGAGTTTAGGCTGTTTGACAAGTGGGTAGAATTTAATGAATCTCTCACAAAAGCAGAGATGTTGCTTCATGGAAAACCGCTTTAGAGAATTTTCCCAATTACAGCTTCTGCACAGGGTTTCTGTACATAGATTTATTTAACTATAGTAACATCTTGATCCAAACCACACACCTGGCTATGGCACAGAACATGCAGGTATTTCCTCTTCTTAGATAAGCAACACTTCAAAATGAGTTCATCTTACAAGTCACTCTTTAGATCACTAAAATCAGGAACAGGGATTTCCTTTTTCATTATTTATTTTGCTATACATATCATTAAAAAAATATGGTAATTTCAACTTCAGACAAAGGTGGGTATTTGATAACTTTCTGGTAGTGAGATAAACAGAAAAAACATTCTCAACAAAAATCAACTTTCCGCTAAGCTAAAAATGATTCTTCAGAATCCAAATACAGAACTTAAGAAACCTAATGGCATCTCTTCAATATTTTATTATACAGGTCTCCAATTCTTGCACGTAAATGGGTGCCTGACTCTGTAAAACTATCACATCTCCTTTTAAAACAAACAGTAGGCAATGTTCACTATTCACTTGCTAATGTCTGGTCAGATATTATAAGAAAATAAGAGAAAACTTCCATCCCATTCTTGCACTTACTCCTCTGTAGCAGAGCAAGAAAAGCCTCGCACTAAGTTAATTACATAATCCACTTTCCTCAGCTCACTAAAGTGATAAGACAAGTGATTTGGAATGAAAAAATAGCAGAAAATGAAATCCAAAGGAGAATTACATGTCTAGCAGCACAGAAAACCACTGTGCCTTGCTTAGTGCTTGAAGTCTGAGATTCCTAAAACAAACCTTTGGAAAATGAGAATGAGCAGCCACAAAAGCTTCCTTGAATTCAGTCTTGCATGATGTTCTCATCCCTTTTGGGAAGCTTATCAGAAAGAGTTAGTTACTACAGCTCTCAAAATATTTCAAATAAAAGCTTGTGACACACAGCCTTCAGAAAAAAAAAATATTCACTGTGTGGTGTCCAACTGTCTAACTGCATGGTTTTCCAGGTCGGGCAGCTTGTTACACAGAACTGCTAGAGACTGGCCTTTCTCACCCAGATCCAGCACTCCCAGTTTATAGGACTTAGGTCTAGGCTTTAGTGAACTGGAAGCTATCTAGGTAACCAGTGCATCATGTGGGTAAGCATCCCTCACAATGTTAGGAGAACCCCAAACCTGCATGTATTTTCTGGAATGCTGTAGTCATGCAATGCTAGCTGAAGGGTAAGCATGAGCTTGTGTAGTTATGTTTTAGAATGCTCCAAACCCACAGTCCTGAAGATCTATCTAGAACGTAAGGAAAGTTCCAGTGGGTCTGGTTTTCATAAGAAAAGCCTCAGCATGGTAGAGCCTCCAGAGATACCTGACATGTTCTGTCTTGTATTACTAGGAGCTGGTGAGAAAATCCATGTATCAACACACCAAAATTGCTGGTAGCAGGTACTATCACCCCCCTTGTTCATGCAGGTGAATCCTTGGTTTATGGCAAAAGCCTTGCACTGTGGCAAACACACTGAAGAAAATAAAAACACTGTACCTGGTACAGTGCTGGGGGCAGTGACACTGTCAACAACAGCAGGAGCTCTCGTGACTTCAAGGCTGACCCTGGTAAGAGACACTTGTTTTAGAAGGCAGCAGTGCTAACAGCTACTGCAGGGCTGCTCTGCCATAGCGCATTTAGCTAGAAGAAATCCAAGGCATCCAAAACTGGAATTCTTCTTCAATCTACAGTTCCAACAGACTTAAAATGAACCACAAGCTGCACAGTTAAGAATTCATTCAAGATAATAGGAGCCCTAAGCTCCAACTATTCAGTTTACCTGTCCACAGACTGGAGAGAAGACTAGTCTTTCCCTGAGCTGATGCCTTCCAGACACATTCCTCTGGAGAAATTGCCAAAGCAGTTGCAATTACAGAATTTTGCTCTCTTCAATGAAGCTATGTATATGTACTTCATTGGGCAAATTTGGCTAGATGCTGGTGATGCTGAAGCCAGAGCAAAATGTAACTTTCTCATTTGTGTTACCTCTGCAGTAATGATAGTGATAAGAATGTGCTACCAACTTTACTGAGTTTTAGAACCAAAAGTGTAAAAAGTATTAGTGTTTTGGGCTTGTTTTTTAACCTGAAACTTTTATTTGCAGTCTCCATTCCCTTGAATCCAGCATTCGTCACTTCTCATATATGAAATACAAGAGGTGCCTTCTATATGTGTTCTGCCTCAACTGAAAATATTTACAATTGTATTTTTCTAAAACATTTGGTCAAGTTTGGCTATTGCGTACACAACTATTTACCCAATTCCCTGGTCTCTGTACCAGAAGTAGGGAGAGAAGCACTGAGCAGCCAACTGAGGAGTTATCAAAAAGCCTGAACTCAAGAACCAGAAACTCTTAAGAAACAACCGTCGTAAGAGGAGGGTAGTCTGTAAGATCTTTATTTCTTCCATAAAAGAGGAAGGACTACATCATCTAAGCAGAGAGCTTCCAATTTCTATTAAGCAAGATGGTTCAAGCTATATCCATATTTTTGGGCAGGAGGGCGAGGAGGAGGAAGGGGGCAAACAGCCTTGCCCCATACAGGAACCATAAAGACAAGCTGTTGAAAACTGATCACATTTCGCACTCCTTCAAAAACCAAAGCGGGGAAAACAAAGCACACTCCCAACTTAGGTGCTAGGGGTGGCTGTATAAAAATGTCAATTATTTAAACACAGTACCTTTCCGGAGGAACCTGCTTGCAGAAGCAAAAGCAATGCCTGTGCAGTAAGTATCTTTTCAATGTCACTTTAAAAGATATACAATCCTATCTGGATATGTGGAAGCTAGTAATGCCAGAGGATAGAAAAAGCAAGTGGGCAGCCCACCATCCTGTGGCATTAAGAAGTGATTAAATGAAATTCACAAAGAGTTTAGTGAAGGTTCTGATGGACTAATCACATAGCAGTGCTCTAAATAGAGAAACAGACCCACTATCAAAACATTCCCTTTAAAAAACCTTTTATCTTGGCAGAGTACTTAATGCATTTATTGTGTGGAGATAATGGCTTCTCACTTCAGATTTAGAAGAACACGGATGAAAAGAGGGCTTCCCACAGCTGCATGCACTAGCAAGTACTAGTACAAAATCCATTCTTTGCTTTAAGTCTCCATGTTTTGGAACAAAAATGAACCAACTACTGACCCAGTTAATAAGCTCATCTTAAAAATGGCCTGTATTTTAAAATTAAAAAAAAATTATTCTGTTCAAAAGCAGAGTGTTCACCTACAGACACCAAGGATTCACTTGAAGCAAAACTTAATTATTTTCTGATAGATTGGTTAAAACTGGCCAGGGAAATCACAGCTGAAAGCTCAAATACTTTTCAGACGCCATATACAGCAGGATGCACTGCTTCACACTATTACCTGCCTGTACAGTTCACCCAAGCTCCAACACAACCCTGCCAAAACACAGATGTTTCTCATTTTGGCTACTGCATTATCAGTACTTTTTACATAGAGACAGTACAGTGCTAGTCAATACAAATACTTGGGTCATTTTTTTAAATTCAGGAAGTTACCTTCATGGTAGGTGCTCTGTATTTCAGACCACAGTGATGAAAACATCCCTGCATGGCAGATGCCTAAAAAAAAGCCCCATAAAACAATCAAGCCGAGTGGCCCTCAAATCTGTCACAAACACATTCAGGATATTTCTAGCTAAATACAGTGTATAATTAACAGTCATCTTAGAAAGACTTAACCTTTATTTGCCCATTTATTTCAGTCCACACTTACCCCCACTTTTCCCAGTACACTGGCTGGATCACAAAACACTTCTCCACAGCCAAGAAGAATCTTTTTGGGTTGGTCACTCACTTCGGAGTTGTATTGTACAATACAGTTTTAAGCAAATTCTGAATTCAAAGCATGGGGGCTTGATAGATGAAAACCACACTAATATTGTATACAGAAACTGGCGCTCAGCAGTATTGCCTTTTCAAACATTTTCAACTGCAAACTCATCTATTTTCACAATTAAAACATTTTTGTCTGAAAAGTTTATTTTAGTTTTCTGAACACTCTAAAGCAACTGTGCTTTTGATGTTACACAAGTGTTCAGATAGGAATAACAAAATTAAAATGTTCTAAATTACAAATTTAATTCCTGTAAGAGCTTGAGAAATAGAACAGAAAAGCATGACATACACACATTGTGAAGAAACCCCAACTTTTCATGCAATGGCAGGCAAGATGTAAAAAGCCACCCAAATTCACACATTTTTACACCGAATCATCAGAAAAGTACTCTGTAGTAAATCTGTACATCCAAATACATTTGGGATCTACACCTAAGTTACATTATTTAATGTTATATACACTTATTACCCCTTGAATGATATCTAAAGGAAAATCTTCATTCAACCCAAACCCAAAAAAAAAAAAAAATTACTTACACCCAAACAAAAAAAAAAAAAAAAAAAAAAAGCAAGACTAACCTGGAAAAAAGGAGAATCACTTTAGACATTCAGTTAAAATGTTGGTTTTGTTTTAATCTAGACCTCAGAGTGTTTATTAAAAAACAAACAATCCTCTTCATTTAACATTTTGCTTTCTAACTGTACAGTAAATTGCACTGCAGAGAACACACCCCGTCTTCAGACTCTATTTTCTTTGGATGGATTTAAGATGTAGCTGGATATTACTTTAAAGATAAATAAAGGGAAGTTGGTCCAACTAGAATAGCTGATATATTACATGCATATGGGGTTTTTATATATTTTTAAATTATTTTTTAAACAAATGAGTGTAGGGTATTTGATATTGCAAATAAACCAAAAAGCACCTGGAGTCAAAATACAAAACACACCTCCTATCCTGGTAATGGCAGTAAAAATCAGAAGAGTAATCTTTCTGGAACAGCATTTTTACATAATTTAGAAATGTTGAATACCAGGAAGACTACTAATCAAGTAGTTTTAGCAGCCAAGTTTCCCTCTTTTTACTGAATGGAACAAATGCTTTAAACAAACCGTTTGTCCTCTTCACTGAAGAGAGCTAGTCTATTCATCTTTAATGAGCTAGGTTTTTTGTTTTTGATGTTGGTTTTTTTGGGGGGAAGATTAGCCACGTACTGTAGTAATGCCTACTGCATATAATCCAAGCATTTGCTGTGAACAGTTGGAGAAAGCAGTCAGTAAGAACCTAGGATCAATGAAATAGATGTTACTTTAAGCCATCCACAAAATGGAGACCCTTATAGTGCCCAGTGTTAAAACCCAAATCTCTTCTCGCGCTGTTTGCTGTGCAAGTTCATCCCCAGGAGAACAGGAACTGATCCATAGTTCAATTTTCTTATTTCCTTAGTCAATTTTCACATTAGTGTAGATTTTACGAACAAAGGCACTTGTTCCCATGTAACCAATAGCTCCTGCAAAATAAACCGAAAATGTTGAATATGTTGGAGAGCCGATGATCAAAATAAGCCAGCAATATAAACCACACACTTTTAAACAGAGAAAGTCACATAAAGCATGTACTCTGCACACAGAAACCTCTCTACCTGCAATACTTGTTCTCAAACTCTAATTATCCATGCTCCCCCTGAATGTCTGGCAAGAACTTCCCTAGTCTAGCAATCTAAATCCATTAAGTCATCTTACCAAGAGGCCATGCTCACTTGGCCTTGATAAATATAGCAGCCCCCTACTGCTGCCAATAACCAGGTCCATTTTTTCTGAGCAGAGGGTAAGAAACATACAATCACCTACTCTGCAGGGAAGGTGGATGGGAGGGCGGGTTTTTATTATAAGTTACATGCCTTCTGGATGAGTGTTTTATTGGCAGATGGCTTCTTCCCTCCCACATGGCACAAATAATAATACATCCCCAACCCAGGAGTCTTACACTCCAAGGAGGTCTATACAAAGAGATTAAACAAGTAGCAGTTAGTAGTTAAAAGAAATTGCAACCTGTGGTTTTCAAATTAGTAAGAATCAAGAGAAAAGTATGCAAAGTCACAGCAGTAATAAAAGAACAGGTCACTGAGTTTTTGATAGGGGCAACAGTTTATGCTAAATCCAAAATACTGCAGCATTAAGAACATCTAGAGAAATGAAAGAAATGCACTGGACCAAGGCCTCTTCTCAGAGAGAGATTCAGCAACCTACCTGGTCAAACCCAGAGCCTCAGGTTTGCCAGGCTCAGTAAATATTGCGGTCTTATAATATGGGCAGGGAATGTCTTCATCTCTTCCAAGCAAAATGTAAGTCAATTTGGCTAATTGTCATGTTTGAAGTGAAGTTGAAACTTCAAGAATTAGAGACCACTGCTGTCAGACTGCCAACACAGTCACAAAATATGGGTTGGATGGAGAAGTCAGGGTTTGTAAATCACTACAGAGAATTCCTAACATTAAATGCTTGGATGCTTGGTAAAGAACAGACTCTAAAGAGAAAATATATTTTTCCTTCCTTGAAGCAATAGAGAAAAGCCAAGAATGAAGCATTGCAGTGAACTAGGATGCACCAGAACTGCAAAAGACATGTTAAAGACAAAAGTCTAACCAGCACTGAAAGTTTTATGCCAAGCCTTCATTTTCCAGTAAAAATATAAAGGGTTTTTTCGTCTTTACAAATTAAGGCTGTACAGACCTGCAGCTGGCATTGCTGACTATGGAATTACTCAGATCCTGAAGAGTTCTTTAAATCCTGGGGACTGATGGGGTAGTTTATGAAGTCAGCCATTAAACTGTCACAAAATTTTGATTTTTAGACCCCTAAAAGCCCACCATTCATACCTAATCAAGAAATCTGCACAAGGTAAACCTGACAAATCATTCCAACATTTTTGGAGCAGTGAAGAGCCTGTGGATTCAGCTTCTGCACACCACAGCATTCCAAGTTGTATAAATATCATGGCAACACCATTCTGCTGGCCAGCAAAGGGGGATCTGCGTTACTAACTTGGGCAAAGTAGAGTTTGATTAAAACAAATACAGCACACACAAGATCAGGTTGCTGCTTGCAAGCAAGCTGAGGATGCAGCAGAGGGAAGGCCTGGCTCTTCAAGGAGAGACCAGTGCAGCATTTGGACAGACCCAAGAGCAGGTTGTTAAGAGGTGATGTGAGCTTGGAGTCATAGAGAAGCACATGCAGATTTTTCTGCAGCTTGTCAAGAAATTACTCTTCTGTCTGGTAAGCAAATTAACAAAATTAATGGCACTGGACTCCTGCTTTAAGACTCATCATGTTTTTCCTGTTAAAACAAACACTGCCAAAAGATTCAGTGCCCATTTTAGCTGCTAAACTCAGATACATTCCAAAACTTGTTCTTTGAGAGTTTCTCTAGTGATGTGATGCCAGGTATAACAGAGATTTGAGAGAACAAAGCATTAACTGTGTTTCATTTGGGATCTAGAGAATGCATGACATGGAAGCGAGGGGGAGGAGCAGAGAGTAGCAGTCACATGAGACCACAAGCTCTCATCCCCATAAACAAATCATAACCTGTTCTGAATCAGAGAGGAGCCTTATCTATGAAGGTCACTAATGGCCAATACCCAAGGCAGAGGTTAAGCCTCAAGGCTACTTCACAGGCATTGAATAAAACACGGGGCAGGGAGGTGGAAACCCTGGCCAATGAGGACTAAAGAATGTCCTCCTGAACCAAATGCAGGGCAGCTGGCTGATTTGAACAAGAAAAAGATAGCAAAGGGAAGTATTTTATTTACTTATTAAACACCTTACCAGATTATATTTATAACTTTGTTATGGCCTATATAGCTTTAGCAGAAATAGACTGCAAGCATATTTCAGCAAAACAAGCTTTTAAATAAAGAGAAAAATCCAAATACTGAGGAAGAGCAACCACAAAGCAAAAAAAGATTAATTTCCATCTATTACTTCAAATCAATTAACAAGTACTCCAGTTGTGACAGTAAGCACAGAACTTTTTTTAAAAGCTCTTCAAGCATACTTACAGTATTTATGTGAATGCTGAAGTGTGGTATTGCAAGAGGCCTTTCTATACTATGTAGCTCCTAAGCCTTACACTAAGTTGGGGAATAAGTTTTATTCTTTTCTACCACTAAGAGAGAAACATGAGGAGCTCAAAAGATTTGGAAGTTCTCATGGGGTCCCTACTGTCCAGTCCCAGAACTGAGATGCTCTGCAGAGACCAGCAAACTTTTGGGTCAAGGCATCCCACTACATGTGGGATTGAGTTCAGTAGGCATTGTCAAGGGCATTAAACCCAGAGCTGGATGGTCCATGCCTACAGTTTCCCCGTGGCTGCTTTGGGCCCTAGCTAGTTCACCTCACATCTAACGGTGGTACCCAACAGGCCCACTCGTGTGAGCCTCCAAAGAACAGCTCCACACACTTTTCACAGGAGACATACAGTCAGCAGCACACACTGCACAGTTCCTTAACACAAGTGTCTTTGTTAGGCCTCAGTGGCTGCAAGTTCCCTGCACAAATGCTTTTTGACAGGGGATTTTTTTTCTCAACTCCACATGCTGAAAATGGGAGTTCTCAGTAAAAAGGAATCTCACATCTTCCAACACACTTGAAAAGACAAAAAGAAATCTCAGTAGAGCTGTGGAAATAAAGTTTAGTGTACCAAAGTATTTTCTGGTTTTGAATGAATTTGGATTTTACTGTAATATTCCATCAAATAATGTCCCACCATGAGAAGAAAGCATTTGACAATCTTCCTTTTCCATGTTTTAAAAAACATTTTAACTACAGAAACTGGGGGCAAGCTTGGCTTCTGCATCATAGACATTTTAATCAACACCAACCTGGGAACTTTAAAAAGAAAACATTAGAATAGAAAAGTGTAAGCCTACTGAAGAAAAAAAATGGCTGCAAAACTACTAAAACAGCAGGGAGGTCTTGTAAAGCGCCAAGAACCTGATGAAGCAAGATTAGATTGTATGAGAGAAAAGGGAACAGATACCCAGCAGTTAAGAGATTAATTCTTCCCCTTTTTAGAAAGCATTGTGGTATTACCCATCCTCTTGGTATATCAAGAAATGTATACTTTACAGAAGTAAGTTTCTGTAAGGTATTATGTGTCTCAAATATAACTCAAAGAAATCTTCCCACTAGCTATAGGAGTATTCATTCACTGTTAAGAAGTATTAAATAAAGACCACACACCAAAAAATAGCATTACAGAAAAGTAAAAAAGAACCAAGACACACTTTCTGAAAGTCATAAAGGATAAAAATAAAGTTCACAGGTGAACAAGTATATTTGACTTTATCAGAAGACCTTCATGACATGAACTATGTTTTTATCTAAACATCTGTCAAAATAGGATCTTAAAAAGCAATGAAATCCAGCTGCACACAGGAACACTCTGCGTTCTCCTCATCTGTGAATATTGCAATACTTATTTCTCAAATGTAACCTTGAAGTTTACAGTCCTTTCTGTTCTGGTCACCCTCATATATATATGCCATAAGATACAGACGGTACTGTCATCAGTACTGTGCTATCACTGATGCCTCAATGGGTGTACCTAGCACCTTGTCTTGGGGCAACAGTAAAAATTCCAAAGCAAAATACTAGCATGGTCTCAACTTAATGTGGAATTTATTTGGCAGAATTTCGTGTCAAATATTGAGTCTTTCATGTTCGCATTGAGGGTGAAATTCTCTGCACAGTACATAAATTCTCTTCCTATCAGCAGACACAATCCGTAGAAATCTCCTAGATCAGGTAGGAACAAAGTATAAGCAGAAAACACTTTAGATCCTCCTTAATTACTTTTTGCGCAGATTTTGCAGACATACACATTCCAAACACCAAAACCACAAGCTGAAGTCAGAAATATGACAGCCTGAAAAATTCTGTTAGGAAACTGTCAAAATATCTGAAACTTACCACACATTATTCCCAAAGCTGTGCTAAATACTGCCATATAACCAAAGTAAAATGATGTTTGAAACAAGCCATACATCCTGAAAAAGAAAGATAGAAATTTATGCTAGGTATTTTCCCTGGTTTTTATCAATAAACTTATTTGGCAATATAGTAATCTGATATTCAAGCAAGAAAACTACCACTTACTTTGTCTTGAAAAAGTAGTAGTAAAAGGAGTACATGTAAACATAAATCGCAGTTGATGCCGCAGAAAGGAAGCTTGTCCACTGCCTAAAAGTAAACACACACGCCCATCATACATTTATCCAAAAGGCTTCCCAAGGAGATGCACAATGCACTTGGAAAAGGCCCATCTAGACTGAAGAAACATCACTTTTCTGCAAAAGTCTCACAATCTGGTTAACTACGAAAATAATGCGATACTTACCACCTGTAATCCTCTGCGTTTAGCAGGAAATATGTACAAACGATAGTCACACAAACTGTCACAATGCAGAGGATGACCAGAACCAGCATCATAAAGCCATAAACATAGTAGATCTTGTAAGCCCAGAATGAAGTAAAAATGAAATACCTGAAGAGAATAAACAAAATATGCAGATGATATTGTAATTTAACTTAAATTGTAATTTTTAATGAAACTGGGAAATAGCTGACATACTCACATTTCAATAAAAATTGATCCAAAAGGGAGGATTCCACCTAGACAAACAATAACAGCTGGTTCCATAAACCTGAAAGATATTAAATTTAGTTTAGGGACAACTTAAATTTTTCATTTATAAACATATTAAGACTAGATAATTAATATAGCACAAAGCATTATTTAAAATGCAAGCTAACAAGAATATTTCTGTCTCGTATCAACATATTAGAAAGATACCCTCAAAAACATCATGTGTATGGATAAAAGAAGGTTATTCTTGGGGAAAGCTGAAACCACCTACAAGCATAAGGTTAGCCACCTAACCAGCCTCAAAGCCTCTCTCTTGCCAAAGACTCTCTCTTGCCAAAAATGGCCTAAGCAATCAAGCCCCATGACATCCACTGGCCTTGAATGAAGGCAGTGAAAACACAGTGCTGTTGATGGCTACAAATACAGCAAAGAGTGCAAAAGAATTTCAGAGGATAATGGTTATGTAATTAAGAACCAGTGTTCATTTTTAATGCTATACTGAGTCATGAATATACAGCTAAAAATGAATACTGAGCTACCTGTAGATGATACTGTCACTTACTATAGGTGACCTCTCTGTAGTACTTGTGATGATGCTGAATCTAGTTAGTAACCAGTGATTTAATTTGCAGCTTCTTTTATTATTTATAGGGAGACTTGTATAAGTTGATGGTGTGTTACTTCATTATCATCAAGAGAAGTATCTTATTTCTTTTAAACTGACATGCTGATCCAGAAAAATCCATCAGATTCCGAAGATAGAGGTCACAATACAAATAAAATTTTAACATCAGAGCTGCAAAACCCACCACTAACAAGACAGTAAGTGTGCTGCGCTTCCTGGATACCACAGGCTTACATGTTTCAGTGCCCCCTTCACTTTGTCTGTTCCATTCCTCTGAACAGGGCAAGCAAGAAAAATCTATTAAAAAAATCCTCTGAGGATATTTTAATTTCCATAGCTTGCTGCTTCCACCCCAGAATTAAATTAATAGGAAAAAGTGACTGCATTCATAATTTTCCAAAAACCTAAGCATACTTTTAGAGACTAGGCACCCCTTAACATTCACTTCAAAAATAATAAAGGCTTCTTCACAATTCAAACCATATACCTGTAATACTTCAGGCTCTGTGCCATTAACAAAAGTACAGAATTTGGAAACAGCATTGAAAGCTTCTCCCCACCATCAACCTGCAAATATATCTCAGCTTGTGTATGGAGACCATTAATCAGAACAGTTCTGCCTCCAAAGTACACTCAATCCTAAACCTGCAAGAGGCATTAACTAAAGAGGAGAGGTTTGAATTTCAATATGCCTATACAAGAACTGGGTTGGGACTATCCTCTTTACATAGGGACTAAAGAGCATTTCAGGCAAGATGTGAATCAGTGTCCCAGGAGTGTAAAACCTCCTAAAACTACTAACCATGGTGTTTTAATTCAGAAGAAAAATCATATTAAGAAAATGTCTGTTGAGCAGTTCTTCTAGGCACAACACAATTTAAATAAAGGAAGTTATTCCAGAAAAACTTAACACCAGAAAAATTATTTTAAATGCATTGGAGTGAATACTTCTAGTTAACATTCACGATCATCTTTACCATTTCTTCTCTGGTATAGGACGAGGCACTGCATTGACACGACATGGAAAATTAGGCTGTCCTGACAGATTTCGGCCAAGAATTGTCCCAACGAGGTTCAGTGGAAGGATGACAAAGAAACAAATACAGCACACTGCCACCTGCAAGCAAAAAATTAAAGTTGTAATTTAAAAAAACAGGCCTAAGACAACAGAAGAACATAACCAACCAGTATTAGTCTTTAGTAGTTATTGCAGTAGAATCATACTCCTACTTAGGAAGCATTAGTCAACATGTACCTATTTTATCAAATGGAAGTATTTTTTTCCTGTAAAACTTCCTAATAAACATTATTGTATGTTTTCATGTATCAGATGAGAGAACAGAACCATTACAGATTGTTTTACTGTTTCCATCTAATCGTTAATACACTGCACAGGAAATAAATGGAAATCTTCATGGTACTTCATAACAGAAAGTGTTGTCAGCATCTTTTACACTTTTGCAAAGAGTGCTATCCCTGGGAATTAACATACAGCAGTTGGGGAAATAAAATTACAACTGTTAGGAGAAAAATTTTTAATCCAATCAAAAAGTCCCAAAACCAACCAAGCAAAAAAACCCAGGAAGAATCAGAAAACCATGTCAGAACCTATTTTGTTTCAATTTTGGGTTCAATTTTCTCCATTATGCACCAACCAGGCAATTAAGAACATAGACTAACAAAGAAACAGTGACCACTGGTATGCAAAGATACACCATTTAGAAGCACAACGACCCTACTTACATACAGAAATCAAGTTTATGCACAATACAGCAAAGCCAAGCCAATGTTCCAGCTCTTTCCAATGGAACAGGCTCCCTAAAAACCTACCATGATTTTTTTTTTGCCACTATACTTATGTAGGTCTACTTTTGCTATTCCTTGAAGGCAATGCAATTTATCTTCTGTAACAAGTAAATTTCAAGTATTTAGCAAGACATTCTCTATTGGTAACTCTTTAGCACAAAATGAATTAGCATTAGTTGGGTAACTTTTTGATAGTGATAATTAAAGACAGAACAGTTGCCCATAATGCAATAACCACAGTTCTGCATACTGACCCTGTGACCTTTTCCATGCAAACATGAAAATACTGTCTTTTAATGGCACCGTTGCCTGAGGCTCTGTGTACACCCTGGTGCTTCCTGAGCAAAGGAGCTACATTAATCTTCACCAGAATGCAAAGTCCAAGGCAGCAGATTAATGCAAAACAACAGACAGAGGAACAAGTCTAAGAGGACACACTGACTTGCTTAAGAAGCAGTTACTCCGAGGATAAATAAAAGCTGCTCATGTATGTTATACCTAAGAAGTCTACTGCAAGCAGTTGAAAAGCAAGAAGTACATTAGCTAAATACAAACTTAGCATTAGATGAATCACACAAATTGAGGGCAACATTTGACTAAAGTCAGTGGGTTATTCCTGTCACTGACTTGTATATCATTATTAGCTTAGGTCAGATGGGAAGGGAAAACATTGCCTGGGGTTGGATGGAGTAAGCCTTCATGCTTCACAGAAGGTGTACACCAAACTGGCGGGTCAACAAGCAGAAGCACTTCCCAGGCTGCTCTGTATATCTTTGAGGAGAGGTTATTAAAGAATTACATCATGAGCCACTAAAATATGAAGCTTCAGTGGTAAATACAGAGAAGCTAAGTAGTACTTATACTTGCAGTATAAATAATATCATAATAAAGCAATTTTTACACAATAAATTAGCATTTAGTATCTCCCATTTATCTTCTTCCACTACTCAAAAAACATAGGCAAGCAAGCATAATGCCTTAAATAGGACACTGAGGTTGCCTAAGAATAAATTTCAGAAGTTTACAACTCACTCAATTAATGGATGCAAGTTCTGCCCTTGAAAACTGCCCAGTCTAAATGAATGAGCAATGAGAATTTTCAGAGAAAAATGTCAGAAAGTATCAGAAACATCGAAGAACATAATCTTGAGTGCTAAATTATTAAAATCCTCACCAAAAAGTCAGTTTGTTTGCAGTGCAGTGGGTAGAAGAGATGTTCAAGAATTAAGGCTTGGATAAGATCCGAAGAATTTCTGAGCTGAACACACTGAAACCATTTCCATTTTCAAGAAGCGTGTGCTCTGCTTCCTGCAGCAAGGCCCTCTGGATGTGTTTGGTGATCCCTGTCCATGGTGCTCTGTGGTGTTCTGGCAGGTAGGTTCCACACCTGGCTGAGGCAGAAAGCTCAGACCCAGGCAGTGTGAAAGGGCACCTGTACTGCTCACGCAGCCACAACTGTCTTTTATAGCACAGGTTTTAAGATGACTGTAGCTTAATTTCTTGATCTTGGAAATTTCCCCTGACTGGGAACAGTGGTAGAAAGTGAATCCACTGCTTTACTGCATAAAGAAACTGCCCAGAAACAGCCTTGAGTTCTGAGCTCCCCTGGGACAACACTCAGCATCTTGTATTTGTCCATCTTGCAAAACATGTCTGTTTTAGGGAATCCACATGAAAAGAATATAACCTTGGACAAGGAACCAAGCAAGGAACATCCAGGCCTAATTACTGATTAGCTGGAAAACTCCTGGATGAAAAAAGGCTGTCAGTAGCATCTCATTCTAGTGACATCCACTGCAGAGCTGAATGGCTTCAAATTGGGTGGGCAAGGAGAAAGCCCAGCTTAATCCAGCAGGCCTTGGCTGTTGTGTTTTCCAGGAAACTGACATAGCATTAGCTTGGAAATCTAAAATGTTCATCTGCATAAAACAAGCTGAGACAGACCAAGGTTCCTTGAATAAAGATTTCAGTAAGTACAGTCAAGCTGTCCCCAGGACACTCATAACTGGCATCCATCAGAAAATCTGAGCGCTTGTGGTTTTGTTATAAAATCAGTCAAAGCATGACCAATAATGATGTAAGATCTTACATTCTGTTAACCATTTGGCTGAAAAATGAACTGATTTCAGATGGAACAGAAAGCATTTTCAGTTATATCTAGTAGAGCAGAATTAGATAAGGTCAACATTTTGTTCAACAGTGAAATGCCACCTGTCTTAATGCTATCCTACATTCTGAGGACAGCTGAAAGCAAAGTACATTTTTTTCCTTTTTCTCCTGGAGCCATTCAGGAGTCTAAAAACTGAGATAATTTTGCAGTGCAAAGGAGACTCAACTGAGCAAGCAAGGATGAACCATAGCACAGGCTCATCAATGCCTCCTACACACACCTGGCTCTGGTAAGATGTCCAAAATGATGAAGATGTGAATGTTCTGCCTTCTGAGATAAGACCAGCCTGGTGACAGCAACCTGCTGGTCTTAGTAGGTTGGTCAACAAAACTGGTACTGGTTGTACACACCATGTTGAACTCAGAAGCATCTTCCTTCTTGCTTTCCACTCGCTGTCTGACTCACAGGTAGTCTACCTGCTCAGACTGACGACCAGTGAAACAACTTTCTTTACTCTTGGACATAACAGTCTTCTCTGGATGTGAGAGATGACTGGAGATAGCTGGTGTTTGACTTTTTCAGGCATGTTCCTCTTAATTTCAGGTCTATGGTGAAGACAGTGCACCCCTCCCAAACTAAACATGTAGTGCTTGTTGCTGCAGATGTCAAGGACAGCCATGATGCAGGCTGGGCAATATCTAAGCCTACACAGTGTAAATCATAACTGAAACAAACACAGGGCACTGGGGTATGCAAGTGTCTTGAAGGTGAAGTTACAAGATTTCTGCCTTAAAGGTTTCCAAGAGCAAGAATACAAGGGGAAAAGCAATTCAGGCCCTTACTGGCCTCCATTTCGCCATCACAAATGGTAAGGAGAAAAGAAGACAAGATCAACACACATACCTGCTCTACCCTCCTGCAGAGGCCTCCCTGCAGAGGTCCCTAGCAACATACTAAAAAACCAAGCCCCAGAACAGCTATTGTGTGACAGGCAGAGATAAGAAAGTTATGTCTTCATGAGCCTTTTAAGAGAATTATTACTGTAACAGCAGCCATGAGAAATTCAGAGAACTACTTCTTCATAAAACACCAATTATGCAAAGAGGCAAATATATTACATCTACAAACCTGTTTTTTAGCAAGTAAACAAGGACAGGTTCTCTATAATCCATGTAACTCAAGACAAATTACATGAGTTTTCGTACCAAGCCAGTACATTAAAAAATAATTATTTTGACTGCTGTAAATTTGTTGTACAAAATATCTTATTTATACACTAGCATCTGATTTAGTTTGCAGGTTTTAGTTGCCATAGAAGAGACTGCCAACCTCACCAAGCCTGCATTCTTTCTAACTCCTTTTTGTTTTGTTCAGGAAAGAATATTCTACAGCCCTTGACTGAATGTGTAGAATTCAGTTTTCCACATTTGAAAGGAAGCATTGTCAAGAGGGATATAATTTATTTCCTAGTGTCATGTGTTTCATATTTTCTGGCAACTGTAGATTAAACTTCATTCAAAGGTGATAATTAAATTTTTTATGAGCATATCTAATATTAAACAGCTACTGGCAGGCTATGGTGCCTTGACTACTTAATGCACAGGGAAGAAAAGCAATAAAAATTAACTGTCAAAGCAGCAGCTTGATCTTCCCTGTCAGCTACCAAAACTGCACTCTCAGTCATGAGACTCTCTCCCATATAGAGGTTACTAAATTTGTGTAGTGCAACAGTTTTCTGCACATCATCCAAACATTACAAGAACAACACTAGAACAGAAAGCTTAAAAATAAAATGCTATTAATTTTATTACAACTAAGTCATACATCTAGGGTGCTGCTTTGGGTAATAAACTGGACTGTTGAAAATTTAGAAAGAAGCATTAAGCTGTGTCTATTTTTAGCAAAACTGAAGGTTTTGACCAAGGGTTCCACAGGCACTTTTAAGCAATTTGAGGAAGCACCCTGCTGAACCTATGTAACAGGATTTTTTTCTATTTTCAGCCAGGTTTATTTCCTTATCTCAAGGCATGAAAATCTTTGGCACTACCATGTCTTCTTTTGTCAGTGGCAGTCAAAACTCGTATCAACTCAAAGCTGTCAGGGAAAGCTGCAGCCTGAACTAAGCTATCTGTTGGAAGAAACACTCCTCTCTTTTCAAAACAAGGTACCAAAGATGCAAACACTAGGGTCTCAATCCCAAGAGAAATTCAGTGTGCTTAACCTTATTTAATTAAATCATTAAAAATGCACACTGGAAGCGTTAGCTGAAAGCAACCTACTGCTCAAACAAAACAAAAATGATGCCTCTGAAAACAGTTAATAGAAGCTGCATAGATTCTGCACTCAGAATATTACATTAGTCATAGTAGCCTTAATGGAAATCTGTAAATTATGTATCACATACAGAACAATGTAAGCAGTCACAACTTATGAATGCCAGAATTAAAATGGTCCCTTCAAATTCAATCATGCTATAGTCTGTAGAAATTATGCATTACTTAGCATTTCTGCACACAACTACTACCACACTCCTCAAACATATTATGAAGTCACTTCGCATGCCATTATTTAAAATTCTTCTTAAATCTTCCATGCTCCACTTTTTACACATAATTCAAACACAAGAAAATATAAAGACGATTGATAAATACACCAAAAAGACTGAAAAACATCAACAGAAGGTAAGTCAAGGTGTACAGCAACTTCAGAACTCAATGTTCACCAGCAACAGGATATAATAAACAAAATACACCAAAACACCAAATTTGAGCTCCAAAGGAATGAATAATTGAACAGTGCCCATTGCATTTCTATAAAGGTGAAGGGATGAGTGAAAAGAGCAGAGATTTTATATCTCCATCATATGCTTAGGGAGTTAAAAGCTTCAAACTATTAAGTTTTAAAAAACTCTCGCATTTGAATAAAATCTGTCACATTCTTGATTGTATTCTGAAGGGGAGGGCAGCCGAAAGATATCCCAGGGAAGAGATCAAGCCTTGTTCAGGCTCATGGTGTATTTCACTGCAGAAGGTTTGTCACTCCACAGGTAAGGCAGCTTGCATTTATATCTAACAGGGATAAGGGCAGAGGCCCAAGAGTGAAGACTGATTTCAGAAACAAGCTTTGGATCTTCCCAGGCCCTGCCACATCTTCAAGGAGATCCCAGACATCAGGAGTGAGTTACAGAAAGAGAATGAGATTTTGAAGTTCAAAACAGACTACAAAAACAGTGAGAAGCATGAAGGTCCTGAAGAGCCCAACCAATCTGAGCATTTCAAGACAAAGTGTAGAAGACCAGACACCAGGCAGATCAGAGATGCAGCAATTGAGCGTTAGCTCAGATGTTCTGGATTTGATACTATCAGCTGCCCTTGCCTAAATTCCATAGGAAAATCTGTCTCAAGGGAGGAATTAAGACATAGAGACTACCCAGCTACTTCAATGGGAAGTAGCAATGCAAAATGGGCAAAGTACATGATGTCATATTTAAGAATAGTCTCTTAGCAACCTTTAAGCTCAGAGACTTTTTTCAGCAACTCAGTTTCTGATTTTTCCAGATTTACAGTAGTCAAGATGAGGGGACAATACCTGCCAGCAATTCAAATCAAGGAGGGTGGTTTCAAGACATGCCAGGGTAAAGAAGTAATTTCTGTGTTCTAGAACATTTAGATGGCAGAGGGTTTATTTCCCCAAGAAATCAGCAGCAGCAAGTCTGCATTAGCCAGTTCTGGAAGCCTCTTTACATTGAAAGTAGAGATGGAAAGACACAAAGGTAGCTTATCCATAAAGCCAGAGGACTTCCTGGGGACTTGAACCTGAAGCATAACATGGTAATTGCAAACAATTTCCATTTCCTTCTACAAACCAGCTTGTTGATTTGAAGTCATTAGAGCGTTGCTTGTTCTGATGAAGTTTCCGATTCATAACCTGCTCGCCTGCTAACTCCACTCAAGTTTTATTGCCACAGTCACGATGATTCAAACACTTTCATAAAACCTTGTGAACATTAAAATCACTGTGTATAGAAAGTCCTAACATCCTGATTAAGTGAACCCTGAAGATTTATATATCCATTTGCTTTTGCATGCACGTTCCCATGACCTTAAAATACAAATCAGTTGAACAAATTCACAAGACAAACTTCAGCACAGGTGGAATTCCCTTCCCTCAGCACTCCTGGCCTCCGAAAGGGAATACAAGTAAGAAATGTGATACTGTAACTGCCTGCTTAGCAATGAAACAGAGCCCCTTTGCACATAGCAAAGATCAATGCTGTAAACTTTTATGACAGGATTGTATATGGCTGCTAGCATAGGAAAAAAAACCAATGCAATATTGCTTTGGAGCACTGACCAAGTAATACAAACATACTCAAAGATAGAATTCTAGTCTAATTTCTTGAAGAAGAAAACCAGGGGAAAAAAAAGAGGAGTTATAAACATGTTTAGCTTTATATTATATTTAGTGGTTTTAAAAAAACAAATTCAATGTAAAAAGTTGGTATTTAGGCGTGCTTCGAAAATACTGTTAATAAGGAGATGACTAGAAGCAACAACGTACATAGAATGACTCCTCCATCAGTAAAAAATTATTGAAAGTCTTTGTCTGAAACTGAAAATCATCTCCCTTTTTATTTATATTCTGTATCACATTCATTCATTAACAATGTGCTCTTAAGTAGTATTTTCAGTCACACACTGAATTCAATGACAACCCAAATAATAAAATATATGACTGAAACTTGTGATACTAAGCTTCATTTTGTGGTAGATTTAAACTAAGAAGAAATCCAAGGCTACTCAAACGTCTCTGAATGGTTTGAACAATCTAACGTATCACAAAAACTGGTAAGAAAAAAGCTATAAAAAATGTTAAATCCAAGATTTGCTACAGATACTGAAAACAAGACTTCCTGTATTAAGATATTCTTTTAAGTTAACAGTGCTATTGCACAAAATTAGAAAGAGCCATTTTATGGTGCATACTTCAAAAAATTTCTGCTCTGAAACAATAACCCTTATAGGTTCAAACAGAAATTCTGCTGAAGTAACAAGTGATTATTTCCTACATTTTATTCACAGGATTATTTGAGGTTGCTTGAAAGGGCCAAAACAAACAAAATCCTGACAAAAGACACAAGAAATAAAGACAGTCATCACAATTAAATGAAAAAGTACTACAACCAGCAGTTTTTCAAGTCATAGGATAAATATACAGACACAAGACCATAACTGGATACTAAATAACACTAAACAAAGTGAGTCATTTTCGTAAGACACATCTGCTCAAGATGTCTTATCTCATATTGTTGCCTGATCATTTATTTTTATTTTTCTGCTTGATTGCAATGACTTAGAAACAGCTTTCACTTGGGATCTTTTGTATTGCATTTTAGATTATAACCAGTTTGCATTGGCCATCCAGAAGAAAATTCAAGTTGCTAACTTCCCACATTGTTAAAACACTAAGTTTGAATACAAAGCAGAAGTGTCATTTTAAGCAGAGAGAAGACTGTCTTTGTCAATAGCAGCTGTTGCTATTGTGATTAAAACAAATTATAATTGAAGCACCTTAAACCCCTCCCACAATAAATTTGTAACCAGGAAGCTAAAACTATAACTCAGAATTGTATTTTGATTTTTTAAAGTGTAGTTTTTCTGTGTTTACAGTGGTGTTTAAATTCTCCAATAAAATAACTCACCATGGTTCCAAAGGGTATAGCTCTTGAAGCATGATAATAGATGGCAATGAAGTTGATGAAGAAGGCAGTTCCACACACCATTGCTGGAATAAGGAAGGCTCCGATGAACATCTGCTTTATCCATCGCCTTCCTGTAAGAAGGACATTCCAAAGGGACTGGTGAGATACAGCATATTTTGTTTAAAAATTTATTAGCAAACACTCCAGAATTTAGATGTTTGACGACTACTCCAACAAAAAGGTAAAAGAAATAAGTAACAACATGCTACATCAATACGAGAGCTAAGATTAAACTAACAGTTTCATCTGACTCCTGGTAACTGACAAGATGCAGCACATTAATCAATTTAGTAGGTCAGGTGAAAAGACAAGAAAGGGGATCCAGCATGAGAACATTTCGGCTGAAGAACAGCATATGCTGACTAATCTGGCCAAAGCACCCGGGGTGTGAAACCTAAGGGTGGATGTGGCTGCAGATGAGTAGAGACAGAGACCGCAGAGCTGGCCCTGTGCAGAGCCTGCTCCCTCTCTGAGAGCACAGGGGAGCCCAGCACTGCTGCAGGACAACTCAGCACTACAGCTGCTTCCAGGCAGCACCTGCTCCGGGTTGGCTTGACCCAACTAAGCTGATTACACACATTCAGGATGCATTAAGGAACTGGCTATCCCTGGTATAAAGTAAAATGCCACAGCATTTAACACACAACAAAATTTGACTCTGAGTATCTTCAACAGCAGAAAAAGGTAGAAAGAAAGTGATTTCTAAACTCCAAGCATCAAGGGAACAGCAACACTTGTTAGCAGTTATTATTAAGCTTAGAGCTCCCTGAGGAACTCAAAGAAACCCTCTTGGGCAATACCATGAAAATGTTCCCTGTCTATATTCTCTGTACTTTTTATGCTCTTAAATACTGTCTATATTTATACATCATAATATTAATATGCAGTAAGTAAAACCAGACAAAAAATAGCTTTTTTTTTCAAGACAATCATATGTATTTTCACCACAAGCCAACATAAGCAGCATTTCATGGTTTGATACATGATCTGGTTTTGTACAAATTGCTAGGTTTATAAACTAGCCACATGAAAAGAAACTTCCAACCTCCAAACTCAGAGTGCAGTTGAGATTGAATACTAACAAGTATATCATGCTAAAAAAATACAGATTTTCTTCTGCAAACTTACCAGAATTAATTTTTCTAAGCACTCTGGAAGATAATAGATATTGATTCCTCTTTTATTGCAGCATAGGGAATGGATAAAGCTAGAGGACTGCAAGGATCTAACTGGTCTTAACTCAGAGACATAGTGGGGAGCATTTGAAGACAGCCTGCCCCAATCTTCAGTAAATTTTACTTGGCTTTTGCTCTCTACTGATCTCATTTTGATTTGCTAAGTATAAAGTAGAGCATATACTGGAAAGTAGAATAACCCTCTTTAAAAGATGATAGAAACAGTTTTCCCCATCCACAATTAATGGTCTAGTAAACAACCTACAGTCATCTTTTTAAGGTTTGCCTAAGATAACCTTCCTAGTACCTACAGAAGTTTCCATGTAGGAGTCATCTGGAGAAGGTGACATGAGCTGTTTAACGACGTTACAGAAAAGGCTATTATACTCTCTGGTTGTCATGAGACAAACAATTATATACAAGAGCATAACAAGCAATTCATAAGTAACAACTGTTAACAGTTCTTCAGCTCTTTTAAATTAACCTAAGACTTCAGTCACCTTTTTAGAAAGCGCAGTCAACACTGAGTAGATAAAATGGAAGTGAAATACACTCAAAATATTTTCTGTTTATTAAGAATTTAATGGATTCCATCTGAACAACCTAACTCCATGAGGACACTTCTATATTGGTGCAAATCAGAAAATAATAACTTCTCCATTTAACAATGCAACGAAAATGCTGAAACATGAAAACAATTTACCTCCTTGTCTAGCATAAAGGCTCCCTCCAAAATATCCATTCACTGGTGATGTTGCAGCATAAACAAATATAGCTGTACTAAGCATTGATCCTCTCCTATGAGAAGGCATTTGTCAGTAAAAGAAATACAAAACCAAATACAATTAGAGCAAAAAAACCCACCTGTAAAATATGCATTTTTAGCAGACGCAGTTATTTAATATTTTTATATAATACAAAAATTTGCTTAAACTGTATAATCCGCATAACAACGAGAACTGTTTGTACACAAAGCTTTTGGCTAAGTCTAATTCAACGTGGGAAAAAGCTGAATTTTCTAACATGTATTTATTTTCACTGGAGTACAAAGTCTCACCACTGATAAATATACTCTGACATTTGGATGTGTGTATTTTATGTATAAATAACTATTTACATGACATACATCAAGTGTTAGATTCAACTGCAGATAAACTGTCAAAAGGCCAATATTAACAAAAATATGCTAAGATTCTGAATAATGTTTCTACCATCCCTCAAAAATTAACTTTTAAGATCGAAAGTGTTCATCTTGCAGAAAATTAGATTTAGAAACTATAAATACTATAATGAAGCCACAAATCAGCATCAAGTAGTGCAATCAGAAGAGCTTAGTAATCTTTAAATTATCACCCCATTAAGTGTTGGACTACTCATTTTGGCATAATTTTTCTGGAATTTTACAAGCAAAGCTAATTATTTTAGATCACAAAAACCATTCCAAATACATTTTTTAAAATCATGTCTAAGAATAGGAAGATATAAATGTTATTCATTAATAGAGTTGTTTCCCCACATCCCTCTGCTATTATTCAATAGCAAATAGTATCAGGTTTTCAGCCAGCTTACTGTACTTTCTTCAAATTAGTTGCTCTGAGAAATTCCAGTCTACTGCCATTTTGGTTTTTGAGGGACCATTTCTGGGTGCTTGCCATACACAAAGAAGCAATCTTTAGCACTTATGCTTCCCACGACTGCATGACCAAAGCAAATATACCTGCTGGTCACACACACTAAAGGACTGTTTTGCTAACATTTGATTCTTAAAAACGTCTCCTAATTTAAGACAACTTAGAAACATATGCAAAACCCCAAAGACCAGGCACAGTCTGAAATGCAACATGTAAATCCAGTCTACCAGTATAAACACCAGAGTTATTGCTATTTTCCTAAACATAAGAATTGTCTGCACCAGATATGGTCAATTGTTCCACTAGACACTGAGAATTAAATTCACTTTGAAAGTGATAGAAAGGCCTATTGCAACAAAAAGACTAAGTGCACATATCTTTTTTAAAATTACTGTTCTGACACATTTTAACAATAGCCATTACTAACTTACAGCTTCCCTGTAGTGCACATTTTGAAATGGTTTCATTTCGTCCTCTGAAGCGCTGACATGCTGCAGAATTAAAAGTGTGTATGTATGCCTGTCTAGAAATATAACCATGGGCCACAAGGAGGGGAATAACACCCTAAGAAAAATGCAAATATGCCGTGATTCTGGTACTACAGACCGGCTTTTCAAACGCACCATTAAAAGGCCGCTAACTTCAAAACCAAGAGCTCTCTCTAGTGGCAACTTAGAGTATTACAACTTGTTAAAGTGACAGGTGATACTCAAGGGAAAATATAACGGAGATTTGAAAGCTTAGTCATTGCTTTCAACAAAGCACTTGTAAAAAAATCCCAAAAAACAAAACACAAGCCAATAATTCCCTCCAATATATAAAATATGATCACTACAGAAACAAATGAAATCCATTCAGTAACCCAAAAATCTCAAACTGATTACAAGGCAAAGGCAGAAAACAGCTGAACTGCCAGTGGTGTGTTAAACTTAAACTTGAGTATTATTTATTTTAAATTAATTCTCTCCAGTCAGGACCAGAGCCCACCTACTACTGGAGGTTTCATTACAAACTAAAAGAGCACTTCTTAATACTACATTTGATTTACAGATTACAACTAAAGACTCTCAAACACTTTTTTCAAGACAGTTAGAACATTCATTTTTGCAATTATGTTGTTCATTTAAACATTTATATATGGAAGACATGACAGAATTATACTTACTCTGTGTATAAATCTTCTATCATTGCAACAACAATGACTATAAGAGACACAGCAAAAATCTGACAGCCAGAACCAATAAGCGATGAAAATATTAAAGGATGACTGGATGGTCTAAACACATCTCCATGGACCTGCTTCCACCCATACTCATCACCTAGATCTCTGTCCTGGGAACAACAACAACAAATTTTAAGTCTAGTCATGACAATTAATGACAAACACACAAGCTATATATAAACAAAAGATCTGATTTAATAAAGCAACTTCAAGTGCAAGTGTGTCTTCTCTTCTGAATGCATCAGATCTAGGAGAAAAGTTTACTTTTCAGATGCTTATGGAAGACAACAAAAAATTACTACCTGAAAGTATGACACAGTAACATCTATCAGTATTCCTCTCTGTCCCTAAGTCCTCTAAGTGCTTAAGAGTACACCAGGCTTCTACTACAAAGTCAGAATGGACCTAGTTTACCCTAAGGTTGGATACAAACATTAACACAGAGTACTACAGAGAGATTTTTGGGTTGTGACCTAGAAGTATGTTATAAAGAAAACCAGTAACACTTTCAGGACACACAAAAGGCAGTTTTCTGTCCAATTGAAGAAAGCCATTCAGAGCTACTAACACAATGAATGTAAGACAAGAAAACAATAAGCCTTAAAAAAAACTTTTAAAGCGTGAATGTAGATCTTACCATATCATCCATTTCTTCCTCCTTGCTGTATCTTGCATAATCTTTTCGCAAAGTTCTCATTAATATCATAGACACTAGGCCAACCAGAAAGATCACCATCATAAAAGAATTGAAAATTGAAAACCAGTGAATCTACAAAAGAAAACACACTCTTAAGGTTTAGAACAGTAAATGTGTTTCAAATTGTTCCAAAAAGGATAAATTGTTGCCTATAAGGACAGCCTGTCAGCACCAGCTAAGTAACAATAAATCATAGTGTAAGTAATACTACATTTTTAGAAAGTGACACTAAAACCGGCTGTTCAACACTATACATAAATCTTTTTAACAGCCAGCCTTGCTCATGATTAGGTTATCACAACTTAGTTAAACAGCAGCACAGTTTGAACAACTGGCTGTGCACACTCCCTTGGTAAACAAAAGGCAACATGATGTACTGCTGCCTTCCAAGAAAAGAGGTTTAAGTAGCAGAAGAGGCACTCACAGCCAAAAAGCCAAGGGAACTATTGCTTTGCACAGGACCAAAATGAGCAGCAGTTATTTTTCCTCTGAAAATCATATCCTTCTGTTTTTTACTGAGCTCCAAACAGAATGTAAAATCTTTACTTTCAGGAAGTAGCACAGCTCAGTACATTACCCTGAAGGAGATTACAACCACAAATTTAAATCATCACAACTGATAGCACCAACTGGTTTAAGCTAATGCTTTCAGCTTTGCATTTACTTCAGAAAGAAGCATACCTATGGCCAACTGCAGTTACTCAGTTTACATAGCTGCACAGTCAGGTCCCTTAAGCTTCATTGCTTCTGATCATCTGAATGTATTTTCTTGAACTGTCTTGTATCTTCTGCAAGCCTCAAGCTTGCCTGCATATTTATTGAAGCACTCTAAAAAATTGGAGCCATCCTATTCTATCAACACTACCACTTAAAAAACAGTCCTAGACCTCCCTGTTTTATTGTCCCAGAACACCTGGAACATCCAAAAATTCAAAGATGTAATAAAAAAATTGTGTAACATCTGAACTAAAGCAAGGATTTCAAAGGGATATTTTGTACAGTTGTCTTCGAACAATACATACTCTGTGCTGAAAGAAAGATGGGTCAAGATACTTGTCAAATCGGTCTTCAAACTTCACATCTGATTTCTTCCATTTCACCTAAAGAGAGAAAAGTTTTCATGTGAAAATCTCATTATAGTACATTCAGCTACACTCCCATGCAGAAACACATATTAAAAATCATCCACTTTAGATGTTTTCTTCAATATGAATCCACGTTTGGGCAAAAACAATGGAATGATGTTCTTAAAGATACCTAAAAGTATCTACAGGTAGACACAGAATGAACATCAGCCACCTTGCCTCATGGATCTAATCTTGTCCATGCTTATGTTTAAGAACAAAGAAGGATCAGACTTGCACTGCCTCAGTTCTCACTGTCTCTGTGAGGCTAACCAAAGACGCAAACTTGTAGTTGTCAAATACAACAAATCTTTTTCATTATTATAGAATCTACAGAATATATACATATATATATTATTATTACGAATCTAGACACTTCAATTGCCAATAAATAACTCTGAAACCAGTTGGAAAAGTGTGTGTTTGTGGACATACTATCACAGGGTAACAGCATATTACTGCTGTTAGTTCTCTACCAGCTGCACAGAGGACTAATTTGGATTTGGAAAATATAATTGTATTAATGAACTATATGGTACTAATATGATAGCACAAAGTATTTTTGAGAATTTTTGCAAGATTGAATTGAAAAATTAAAATTGTTTTAGTTTTAGAAACTAAATACAAGCCCATGTTAAACATTTTAAAAAGCATGCCAAAATTTAAAAATATCTGAAATTTTAGCGACACTGAAACAGACGCAGCCCCCTTGTGCATCTCTTTTTAAAATACATAAGAAGGAACTATGCTTTCCAAAACATGTAGTGCAAAATGTCTCATCATCAACATTTTTGCTGAGCGTAGAAGAAAGCATATAAATGTAGATCGAATACCCCAATCACTCACCACAGTCCTGAGACACACTAAGAACCCCAAGACTAGAGTACTACTTACTTTGAGGTTTGAGGTTAATGTTGTTAGTTCAAATTACAACCTTGTTCAAGACTAGTAGCTCAAAACATTAACAGCTTTCAACATTGTTTTAAACAGATACATTTCTCATTAGATCATCTGCCACTACCAAGCACTGCTTAGAACAAACCCACCAGAGACAATCTGTGAATTAAACACCACACACAGGCAAGCCCAGCAATAGCCCAGTGATGCCAAAAGAATTGGATAGGTAAGTCCTGAGCTTTGCACACTAGGAAGTATTTTAAGGAAACATCTAATGTTATTTTTCATTACTGACGGCTACTCAGTGCTGTCCAACTCAAAATTCAGAGCAAATGGACTTCACAATGCTGGCAGAACTTGAAATAGCAGATTTTGAAATTTCTACTTATCAATTTTGCAGTAGAAATAGGGAGATTAGTGTACATGTAATTCTAAAAAGCACATACAAAACCTAGTTATCTGCACTTCAAACTGTACAACTTATTCAGCACCAGACAAATGTAACAGTGGCATAATATCCCCTGAAATAAAATCCTATGCTGACATCTACTGCTAACACATTGCAGAAAAGCCATACATTAAGAATGAGTTTCTGTATACAAATACGATGAACACGACAAGTGAATCATCACAGATTTAAGTGATATCAACCAAATACAGAGGAAAACTGAAAAAATTAATATATTATCTCAATCGTCAAGCATTGTTTATTCATTACCTTTTATCATAGCAATTAAATATAGCAGAGAGCTTCAGAAAAAAACTGTAAAACCTTATTAATCACATTATATAAATAAGAAATCTCTACTGGAATTGCAAAAACAAAGTAAAATTTTGATATTAACTGCTTGCAAAGCATAAAGGCTTACAGTGGGTTTTTATCCTAGCTCAGAATCTAGTTCAGAACTATGATGCAAATGTCAGAGGTCTAAACATGAAGAAAATGTGTACCCACTCGAGGGTCTTCTATACTTCTAGTCTCCACACCTTTTGGAAGATCTTCCTTTTCCACTAAAACACTGTTCTGCAGACTATAGAAGCTTACAGTTTGTTTGGAGTGCTTCAAAAATCATCATTTTACATTTATTATTAATAAACCTATCAAGATTTTTCAGCAATGAAACAAAGTATTTGAAGGAGTGAAGATGCATCTTCCTCAATGTAGCCCAAAGTATCAGTACATACTGTAGTATACAAGCACCTATTTTTGAGCTATTCTACCACATAGAATTTTTTATTAGAGGTGCATCACCAAATTACTTACTGAATATGACATCTGGATTTTTGTGTTTGGTACCAATTTCACCTTTCCTTCACTGGTCAGATTGACATCTACAATTCTATTTCCATTGAAACCAATTTCAAGTTTTTTGTAAGTCCAGAGGTAATAATCTTCTCCATTTTCATCTGCTTCTCCAACAATCCCTGCATAGGAAACAAGTGTAAGCATCTATTACAGGTATGCTTTTCAGGTATTTTGCATTTATTTTTAAAAAGTATGCATTACAAAAGTTTTGCCATCTAAAAAAACAAAATAACTGAAGAGTACACAGAAGACCTTATGCTCTTCTTTTCAATTCTAGTATCTGGATTCCACTTTCAATCCACAGGTCTCTGCAAGAAACATTTTGTAATGGCATTAAAAGAAAAAGCATGCAGCTACAAACACTGCAGAAGACCCAACAACAGTTCCTCTACTTTTATTTGCAACTCTGACCAGATAAACAACTAGCTAAGTACAGATTCCATTTCCCTAACAGAACTTAGACAAGACCTTTATAATTTCCCATCTTCCATCTATCTGTTCATTCATTTTTCTTCCTCTTAAAATTTTTCCTTTCACTCTGTAACCCTCATTAGCTGACTCCCCAACACACTTTTTTCTCTCATTTGCACACAAGTTTCCAATGCTTGCCAAGAATGTGGGTTTATATTAGCAAGAAATTCTTTACTGTGAGCGTGGCACGGAAATGAGCTGCCCAGAGAAGCTGTGGATGTCCCATCCCTACAAGTGCTCAAGGCCAGGCTGGATAGAGCTCTGAGCAAACTGATCTAGTGGAAAGTATCAATGCCCAGGGTAGGGGAGTTGGAACTAAGTGATCTTTATGGTCCCTTCCAACCCAAACCATTATTTGATTAAGTTCTTAATTTTCAGTAAGTTAGCGCAAAATGTTTCATCTACCTCAGAAGAATTCCAGACTGTACTGTGCTGAGGGGAAAAAAAGTCTAGCAGTCATCAAGTTCACAGGCTGCAAGTGTCATCTTTGATGACAAGATGGAAGACCACATAAGAGATACACAGGCTGGAAAGTCACAATAAAAGCAGCACTCAAGATATACAAAGGTGCGGGAATGGGAGAACAAGTAGGTGAAGGACATGGAACAGGCTACCACAAAGCAGCACGTACATGAAGGAATGGCCTTTGTGCATCACCTGCATTTTTTAATTTTCAAGGTGGTATTTTTCTGTCATGTTTTTTCACTCATGCTCATCTGTCAGGATTGCCTTGTGTATGCCATCCACATGAAACATGTGCTAGTTCGTGCCTCTGCCATACAGCCTAGCAACTGGCATGCCATCTGTTCCCATGGTAGCATCCAAAACCAAGGCAATACAGACCTCTAAACTACTTAAAGGACAGTCTGACCAATCACTCCCTGAAGGAATGAACTAACACAGTGCTTCACATACCTAGGGAATGTCCTCAAACAGTCAAGTCAAGCCTCTCTCTCCACTATGGGACAGCAGTTCAGGAAAAAATGGAAAATGGAGTAATTTTTTCTGAATGCATTTAAAAAGATCTGGTTGCCTTTTTCAGTTCAGAAAATGAAGTGTAAACCTTCCAGAGACCTCGAGCAACAGTTGGATGTCATTAACTTCAGTTATCAGCAGTTAAGAAGGGTTAATTTATGCCTAGTCTTTACTGAAAAGAGAGTACTCCTCACAGGGTATTTTGAGGATTTCTAAGGCAAATTTCAAGAATTAATAGTTGTGCATATGTCTGATATCAGTAAGCCTTAGCAAGGTGAAAATCCATGAAGAACATAAAGAATGAACTTAACTGAAGTTTGCCAGGAGACAGAAGTGCCATGAATCCATCTGGATGAGCCCAGAGAACTGAATGGTCTGCTTTAAGAATAGGATTAGAGAGAAGTTCCCTAGAATTCTCAGCAAACATTAACACCAGCTGAATCCTTTTCTTTTAAACTCTTCAGAGATAACTTTCTTTTGGTAGCACTAAAAACAACTCTAGTCATCTACATTTAGGGAACAAAATTTTGGTTTAATCCAGGTACAAGAAACAAATCAACAACAAAAAAAATAGCATATTGGGTGATACAGTAAATATAAAACATGCTGGCTAGTAAGGTTCTCTGGAAAGGTAGTCCAAATGAAGTGGATCAACATGGTAGCCTTCACATACTGAGAAAAAAAGTAATTTCTACACAAGTCATTTTTAATGCAAGCTGAGGGTAACCTGTTCTGGACACTATCTTCATAAAACAAAAAAAACCCCTTCTCAGTATTCAGAGTATTTCCAAGATGCCATCATAACTACTAAAGTTCTTACTTCCACAAATTTTAAACAGTCCTACTGTTTTCTTCATTATAATTACTGAAATTTAGTAGCTATTTGGATAAAGCTATGCAATGACAGTCAATCAAGCAAAAGACATTTGTTTTCTGTAGTATCTGTACCTGCCACCACATTACGTGGTCCTAGACAAGTCTATACAACACACTTGAAGACGCCAGCAAGCTGGCAGAGCCATGTGTACAGTCACACTCATGCCATGTTCATAACAGAAATATGTAAAACAAAAACTGTTCAGTGAGCTTTAAGTTTTAAGCCGCACTGAGAGTGTGAAATATTCTGATAAATCTGGAAAACCAAAATTAATGCAGGTAAGTTGTATTCACTTTCTCCACTGTACTGGGAACACAAAAGTCCAAGAGACTCGTTCAGACTTGCAATAAATACTTCTGAAGAATTCAGGTGCATCCACTCCTTTCTCAGCCCCCCACCAAAAACTGATTAATATTTTTGAATAAAAGTCGGGCTGATATTGACTGACGAATCTGCAGTCCTGCTTTTACCTAACCCTCAGGAGACATAGACCAAAATTGTCAGCACTGCTTGCTTTCACACCTGATGTCAGATTATATCCTTGCAAAATATCACCAGTACTTATGATGCTGTAGTCATCTATTACGCAGCACAGCTGGAGATCCTGGTTCTAAACTATCAAAACCAGCTTCTTAATATCTTACAAAGATGACACCTAGAGTCTACATGTTTGCATGACTCTTGTGCATACAAAGGATACTACTGAGAAACATTAAGAATACTGGAATCATAGGAAAACAGGTTTTTTTAGTTGAGAGCATAAAATTTGTCAATGTGTAGAAGATTTAGTAAATATATTTGTTCTTTGGCATTTTAGATGATAAAACATGACCAGAAAAATCAATCCTAAGAAGGAAAACCTCCAAGACTTGTTAGCACACAGGATTCCAAAAGAGTCACTTTAGCATCCATCATCCTTGGGCAATCCAAACCTTACATACCTGCCACTGGTCTAGAAAAATCATTCATCGGGCCTTTGCTGAAAGGTCAAAGCCATGAAAAATATTGTAGCAACAACTGTCACTCACGTGTGGTTTTAAAAAGTCTACCAGCAGTTGCACAAGTAGTACAGTAAAGGCCACATGGAGTAATTCAGGTCTACTCCAAGCCCTGCTACAGAGTCATTACACACAATAAGCAAATCATCTGAAAAGAACAAAATCAGTACATAAGTACTTCTCTTGTCAGGCATTATAATGTTACCTCTTAAAACCAGATACATTAAAAAAGAAAGAAAAAAGAAAGAACCTTAATGGCTACCAGATAAATAATAAATAAATAAGTGCCAATATTTCTGCCGTGTTCATTACACAAACTTTCTAAAACCAACTAAAATTATAAGAAAGAGCTAAAAAAAAAAGCACCCTTCATCAGAATATGAATGAATGATTGATAGCATTATTCATACCATTTATCAAAGGACTTTTCTCACATGACTTGAACTGCATTTTTGTAGGTGTTGTGGGATTTTGTTTATTTTGGGTAGATTTACCTCTATCATGGAACACAGGCAATAAAGACCTTACTTTTTTTTTGTGGCTGTTTTTCATTTCCTTTCAGTTTATATTTACAACGGGGGGATTAAAGCTTGGGGAGTTTGGCTGATTGCTGTCAGTGCAAAGTGCAATCTGCAGAGCACTTTTTACTAGGTATATGATCCCAGGTTATGAGGGAGCAACAAAACACAGAGAGCTTAGGAGACAATGGCAATAAAGATGCACACATTTTTATTCAAGACACAAGCACTTCTAAGCCCAAATTAATAATACTTAGCAAGAGAAATTTTAGTAACTGTAAAGGAACAAGTAAAATAAAACTTCATATAAACACAGACTACACATGCAACACTGTTAACAGCCACTAAATTACCATAAAAGTAAACCAAACAGCTCTTGCATTAGTAATAAAGAAAAGAAGTAGCAAAATAAAGTTTAAACTCCGAAGTAGTTTTATGAAACTTACTATTCATGATCACAATAACACGGACCTTATATGTAACGTAATTACTACTCACTTGAACATCTGAAAGAATTTAAACCTAAGGACTTGCTATTACTAAATCAGTGCTTGAGAAACAAAACAGCTTTTCACTTTTTTTCTAATTCACTACTACAGCTATCCTATTTTTCTTTCAATGCAATAATCCTTCAACTTATTTCACCCAGAATCACAGAATCAATTAGGTTGGAAGATACCTCTGAGATCACAAAGTCCAGCCTACGACCTAATACCATCTTGTCAGGAAGACCATGGCACTAAGTGCCAGGTCCAGTCTTGCCTTAAACACCTCCAGGGACGGTGACTCCACCACCTTCCTGGGCAGTCCAGTCCAACATCTAATCACCCTTTCTGCGAAGAAATTCTTCCTAATGTCCAACCTAAACCTCCCCTGGCACAGCTTAAGACTATGTTCTCTATTATTTGGTTTCATATTCCTGTGAATTTGATTTGCATACACATTTTACATTCTTGTGAAATTCCTGTAACGAAAATTAGTCATTAAATGACTCCATGAAACCCACTAGTACAGGACTTGGGTAGGTGTAATCCAGTTATTAATGCATAATATCACTCACCCCATATTGGCAAGTCATCAATATACATCTGGTACCAATAGTGATTTTTGATAGCATACACAAATGCATCTCTTCTCCCCTTGTCCAAGTCAACTTCACAGTAAGTAGTCTGCATTACATCATCTGCAAAAAATTAAAGCACAGTTATAGATTTATTAATGAGCTGGCTCAAAGTGAAGGCAAACCAAGCAAATTGAGCAATGAACACTGCTGAAGACTTCAAGCCCTCTTGGCTATCCTCAAGTAGGTAACAAAAAAGGACACTTACAAAGGAACCATCAAAGCAATTACATGATTGTTTTCAGAAATCTACTCTTCTGCATGCAGAAGCTTTCCACAGACTGGCTAAGGAAAGGTTTCAAAGTATCCTTTCCCTACCTCATCCATACTAAGTTAAGTTACAAAAGCTAATGGCAAATTCACCTGAACAGATCATGAGACCTCTTTTACTTTAACAAGAGGTATGAAATTATTAACAAATACCTAAAACTGTGTACAACATTATCTCTCTATTTCAGTATAATCAGCCTCACTAACTAGGAATAGTGTTCGTAAAAAATCCTGAAACTTTTTAAAGTTCTCAGCAATTTTGAAGAAACTACCACTAAGGAAGAAACAAAGCAATCAGAGTAAAGACAGGGAAGAAAAAGGACAGAAGACAAAAATAGGAATAATGCAAAGAATGCACACACAAGAGGTTGCATTTGGAAACAAGATAAATCCACCTCTTTGAGCTAGAAAGCTAGTGTTCCCCATCTACAATTCATAAGTCATGCAGTTAGCAGCTGTTCTTTTGCATTCCAGTTTCCTTCCCTGTTTGCTTTTCAAGTGAAAAATGACAAAAGAGCTCATATTTACAAGACTTCAGACAGCAACAGAATCAGAGACAAGCTCCCTCATCCACATCTCAATAAATAGAGATATACAGTGAGTGTAAAGAATTCCAACTTCTTCTCTTCTCTTTTTGTCATCACTGGAATTGAGGACCCATTTTAGTAGATAAAATTAATTTAGGCCCTAAGTACAGCTCTAATCTGTATCAAAATTCAGCTTACTTTCTTCTATACACTAACTGTAATACAAAGCTTAAAAAAAAAAAATCAAACCACCCGCACAGAAAAAGCACAGGCAAGTTGAGTATTTCTAACACAGAACATAACTTCTCTGATAACAACGAAAACTAAAATATGCAAAGTACATTTGGCCAACAAAACTTTTTTTCTGGAGAAAAAAAGAGAGTAACAAAACCATTCAAATCCACAAATGTACCAAGAAGACTTTTAGAGCACAGACTGCATTTTCAGGGCCCATACTGGTACATTCAAGAAAGCAAAGCCATTAAAGTTGGCACCACAGCTGAAACAGACTTAAAATTGAAGCCTCAGTTTGCACGTATGCCTCTATCAAGCTGGATCCTATACTTTTTGGACTATGATTAACCCCATCCTCAAAATGCCTTTGCTTAGTACTTTTTCATTTTAACAGATTTTTAAGTTGTCTTGACATTAATTAAAAGGGAAAAAAAAACCCGACCAAAAAAACCAGAATCATTATTTCCTGGATTTTTTGCTAAGTAGGGATTCATTCTTTCCAAAATATTTGGCACTTCACTGTCATACTGTATTCAAATAAAAGGCAACACCTTTCATGTAATACTACATTTTTTGACTCAAAGGATTTGTCAACGCACAAGTCAAATGAAAATATACTGTGAACTAAAATAAAGGTAGAAGAGAAACTCAGCGGCTGTTAAACAAAGCATTACCCAGTGCCAAAGCAAGAAGCCTGTTTTGGAGAAGTGTTATGGGGGCCAGGCTGGCTTTAGGTTACTCTCTCCTGGCTGGTTCACAGGTTTACCAGCACAGCCACAGGATATCACAGGGAGAGGAGCAAGAGCTACCGGTGAAATAAAAATCACACGAACTACAAGTGCTCTTTTTAGAGACCTTTCCCATTTTATAGTCTGAATACAGAAGCCTTTGTTTACAGTTATTAACCAAGACAAATTTGGTAGTAGACTGTAACCTAATCCAAATTACTCCATGGGTTTTCAGACTCCTGGAATTCGCCACTTTTTTGTTTGTTTTACTAACTGAAATGAGCCATTCTGCATATAATGCTTTAGGATATAAACAATGGGTTTTGCTGCTGTTAAAAAAAAAAAAGACTCTGAAATATCATCTGAAGTGAAATGACTGCACTGGCAGCAGACCGCAGATAGCAGTGTGCCACAAAAAACCTGTCTTCATCCATTTTTATAGATCTTATTCCGGGCATTCAGTATACCAAAAGACATCACAGAGATAGTATAATCAAATCTGGATTAACTATGTCACAAGTTACTCCAGGGCACCCACAAAACCCCAGCAGAGTCATTAGAAACAATCTCATTCAATTCTTGCAAAACACAGGCATGACATATGGACTATGTCACCCTCAGCCATACTGCACAGTACAGTTCCTCTCACCTGCCCCTAAAACAAGTGATAGAAGACAAGTGCTCCTTTCTCCAGCCACTGAGAATGCTGAAGCTGTCATTTAGTTACAGGACAGGATTAGATGGCTAAGCTTAAATCCACTGTGTTAAATGATTAAATGAAAGAAGCTTACAACAGCATTCGGTGGCTGGGGAACCTGACGTCTACTTTGTTATAGCTTTACCAGAGCTAAGGTTTTGCATGTGTTAGAGAATTCTTATCCACATTATGGCTGGGTGAGCACCCAAGAGGAGTGTGAAGTTTAAGGCGTGTTTTGTGTTGCGTCTACATGAGGGATGTCAAACAGGTAACATCTGCTATGTAATGCAGCTTCAGTAACATCAGTAGCACACTAAGCACATTTTAAAAAAGCATGAAAGCATGACTTATTACAAAGGCAAGCTTGCTTAGCCAGATTTCAAATTTCCTACGAACAATCAGATTCATGGGGTTCTATCCAAACATGTAAATCATATAAAACCTTATTATACCTCACCACCTCCTCGTACAACACTGAACATCATCCTGAATGACGGCCATATATTCCAGAGGTGTTGCAGAAGGAAGTTTGGGCAAAGAATTCTCCATTAAAAATATGGTGATTTAGTACCATTTCTGAAGAAGTGCAAAATTCAAGTAGGTTAAAAAATCCTTTTCCTCTTTAAATTCATCTTCTCTAATTGGCATTGTATGACAATATCAAAAATAAATGTTCTAGTTGAAGTCGCTATGATACCAATGTTCAATACATTTAATAATTTCCTAGGTCTCAGGTGTAACAGAGGATGTCAATCCAAACACTTGAATAAAGAATCTGACATATTAATTAAAAAGCATTATTATCCCAGATTTAGCTTAACAGTAGAATTAAGCCAACTGAAAACTTGAAGTTACAAGTGTATGTTAATAATTCATTACTTTCTTCAAACAGATATTTATACAGATTTGAGATGTGTGATATAAGGAAAACATTGTTCCTATTGTAACAGAAGGAAAGTCCAGCTATCTTGTAAGATTGTGTGCATCCTTTCATATGCCACATTTTTAAATACAACAAGAAACACTACTTCACAGATTCTCATCCCACAGCTAACGAAAACATCATCAAGTCTCTTTCTTCTTCTGCAGATGTCCAATTTTGGATAAAACCTTTAGAGCTTACAGAAACTAAATCCCATCTGATTGTAAATGCTCAGACAAGAGATACTATGCTTAATTTCTCCATCCAGTTAAGCACTAGTAATGCAATTAAATGCAGTGTTCTAGGAAAAAAAGATACACATACCCAGAAACGCAAATTGAATTAAATATATAAATGTTAAAATTCAATAGTGACAAAAAGAATCTTTGAAGCTCTCTCTGAAGGTTTAATTTGAAGCTCTGCTACTACTACCTACAGATATCTGAAAGGACACACACAGAGAAATTATGCAATAAAAGACTCAGCCCCTAATACCAAGAAATGCATTTGCAACAGAAGTTAAATGTCTTCTCTGGAACAGTATGGAAAGATGGAGAGGGCAGGAAACAGCAGGAGAAAAAAACAGATCTGCTTCGTCCTGACTGCCATATGATGAGTTAGAGCCAATACTGTAGAGCTATTTGTCAAAGGTATTTTAAACTAGACAGCAACTAGAAGAAAACAATCATTAACTTTGTGTTAAGGTAGAACTTTGAGATGTTGAGTCCTTGCTACTCCTCTGAAATTGCAGTGGGTCTGCAAATATTCAACATCACAGGAAAAAATTACATCTTCAGAACTGATAATTTCAGAATATTAATTCCAGTAAATATTTAAACATTCACATGCAGAAAGCCTAGCTTTACTTTGCAAAATTATATCAGTTACTTCAGAAGCACTTATCTCCTGCAAGCATCTTCCTTCAAGGGCACACAGATGGAAACTTCACTGTAAACTCAAAAGCCAATGGTAGTAGACAACCTTGCAGGGTGTTTCAAGAAACAATACAAAATATTCTCAGTTGCTAGCAGAAACAAAAATTCAGTTCTTCTAGTCAAAAAATCAAGCTTTAGGAGTTAGTGTATTTTTTTACATGACTAAATGCACTTTGAATTGCTTACCTTTAAATTTGATGTCAAGACCACTAAATTCCAATTCAACTCCTTGAAGTGCTTCCCCTAGGGTTTCATGGTAATGGCTGATGCTTTTTTTTGACCCCACGCAGAATGGGAGAGAGAAGTATTTGTACGTTTCTTGGCGATTGTGGTAGGGTCCTACAGTATTCATCCATAGAACAACTTCCTCTTTATCTTGGTACTGAAAGATAAAGTTATTGAGTTAGATGAGAAGCCAAGCAGAATAAAAATGTTCAAGTAGCTCTCAGTCATATTAACTAGCAGGCCAGGATTGTTCAATCACAGGCAACAGTTACATTTAAAGACAGTTGAGCATTTTTGTCTGTTACAGGACAAGGATTTGAAGATAAAATGTTCAGCCTGCTTTCTAACAAAAAAAAAAAGCCTAGTTGATCTGCAGTTTCTTAAGAGTCTATCAGTGAAGTATCAGATGAGGGGGATTCATATAAATTTAAGAGAGAAGCAGAAGATGTAGTGAGCAGAAGTGGGAAAAAGCAGAAGTCTCCAAAATAAATAAGCTTTTACTAATTTTGTGAAAACACAGAGCAGTTAAAAGCAAAACTCTGCCTATCTCCACTGAGATAAAGGTAAAATCACATTAATGTCTTGTTAAACAAGATCTCAGAAAAGAAATCAGGCAATCTACCCACACTGACAGATACACTGTATTTTCCTAAAATGCAGCTCCCTTTCATTTTAGCAAGGGTATAAATTGCATTCAAAATTCCCAGAAGAGCACAATGCCTCACAGGAAGAACTAAAATTAAACTGTTGCATATCTACAGTAGCCAAGAGCCACAGTCAAACAGAAGAACTGTATTTTGATGCATTTCCAACATTTTCACAGTGAAAAAACAGAACAGTAAGGAGTCTGGTGGCTGCCATGAAATTCTTACTGGGAACATTCACTCTTAATTTTCCACAGCTACTGTTAGCCAGGAAAACATTCCTTGTCTAGGAGCCAGTAATTTTTTTTAAGTCCTTATTACTTCTAACAACCAAAAATGTACTTGAAGTCATCAATCTATCAGTATTCAAATAACGAATGAATTCAGGAGAATTAAGTGATCTGAAATAATAACTTGCACTATATATGCATCTGGATGAGATGTCAGATTTGCTGATTACTACACAAAGTCTCTCATTCAACATAAATTCTTCACCTACAATTTCAACAGAATAGGAAGGACACAGATAGCGATGTAACTTTTAAGGCAGAAAAAACCTCTACTTGTAACTATATACACATGAAAGTCAATCACGGTATAGGTCCTGATTTTGTTTAGGTACAGAAGAATGAAGTATTATTTTAAGACCAAAACACAGACACAGAACACACTGGAGAAGAAAAGAGAGTAAAAATGTTAATTAGCTGTAACTATTTCACAATGCACAGCTGAAATACTGAATACGGTTCGGCATCTCACTTTTTAACAAATGAACAAAGGTTCTTCAACACCATTTATCCTGAATAACCACAGCTGTACTGAGAAGTTAACCCAGAAATAAATAAGTACATGCAGAATGCAATGAATTCTTCATCTGAGGTGTTTAAAAGTTAAACTCAGGGATTTAAACAAACATGCTTCGGAAAATAATTTAATCCCTTTAAACTAACATGCCATCTCAATTAAAGCCTCATCTTTTTTTCTTTACAAAGATGCACAGGGGTCATTCCAGGCTCTTATGCAAGTGATTTCCAACAAGAAACTTTAAATATCTTACTAATTTCATTGTGAGCTGCAGCAGAGACAAAACATTTATCAGTTTCCCAAACCTGCCCCTTTGCAAAGCACACACTTCAGAACATTTCTGACAGGTAAAGAATGTCAAACAAGGATCAAAGAAAGTGTAAACAACACAGCAAGAGAAAGTAGACATTCCTCCTCTCTGTCAGCAACCAGAAAGGTTATACCATGCAGCACAGTTGTCCAAAGAAAGTTGGGAAAGAAAACAAAAACAAAGTAAAAATCCAGTTCCAACCCCCTCAGCTGCAGAAGCAGATAGTGGAATCTGCCTTTATCTCTTCCCAAGGTAGCACAGGACAAGTTGGTCTTTATCTCTTCCAAGCCTGTTAAGTCTATCATGTCTTCTCATTCTTCCTCTAACAGCTGCAGAACATATTTCCAGCTCTTTCTCTTAACCTGTCAAGAGCCCACTTTAGCACTACTCCTTGCAACAAACAGATTACATACACATATGTCTCTGTTCAACCTTCAGTAATAGAATATGACAACATCCCTAGGTTTGTGAGTTCATCTTGGACAGTGCCTGAATAAAGAAAGCACTGACCACTGCTTTACTTAGCTCCTTATTTCTGACTTGCTTCATAACGAGCTGGGACCTCCACATTTTTAGAACTATACCAGAAGTGACAGAAGTGGCAGAAATCAACATATTAAGAACATAATATTCAAAATCTTGCTACATTTTCTGATCTACTAATGTAACAAAACTAAACCATAATTACAACATCTACAGTAACAAATTTGGTCTTTGCTTGTCTCTTATCTGCATGGTGTTTAGCTCTCCTTCAGGGCTTACAAGTTTTTCCCACAATGGCTCCAAGATGCCATCAGCCTGTTCTGGAGAGAAAAGGGATCAGATCAAACGTAAGCAAATAATTCAGTCTGTATTTATTACTTCCTCCTTTTTCACAACCACCCCAGAACAGCCCAAGATAAATCTGTTGAGGACTGCTACATAAACCAACGCAACACCTCAGCCAGCCCAGGCTCACTCACAGCAATCCCTAGCCAGAGCCATTTGCAGTCCATCAGGTGCTCCCAATAGCATCCCTAAATTAAGAGAGCTGTAGTAAGTAAAACAGCTTTAGCAACTTCAGCCTAAATTTGGGGGTTGTGTCTAGTAGAAAGTCAAACACACTCTCTTTCTTCTCCCTACATTTGTTGAGTTTTGCTCATTGTCAATTATAAAGATGAGCTTTCATGTTTAAATACGTTTCCCTATTATGACATATCCTTATGTTCTTAGTGTAGTGGTAGGATAATTTGGTGGCAAGAACACAGCACTATTAAAGAGCTCAAGTTTGTGGTAGTTTTGGTGATTTTTTGGTTTTGTTTTCTTTTCTTTTTCATTAGTGGCTCCATAATATCAAAACATCTACAACAAATAACAGTGTCAACACAAAGAAAAACTTATTTAGGCAAGACAAAACACTAAAGTATCTCGTAGGACTGTACTGCCACCTCTATATGAGGACTGATAGATTTTGAGAAGGCTTACATACAACACACCTTTCAGCAAAAAGGTCACACTATGAGAGAGAGAACACAAGATAAGCCAAGATGAACATAATAAATGACAAAAGAAAGTCACCAAATAAGATGCTGCAATCTGTACTCTGGTATAATCTCAGCAAGCTCTTCTGGTTTTGGTTCATATTAAGGGATAATATACTGCATGTAGCTCAGAGATCCTGATTATATTCACAAACATTTACCAACTTGGTCATGGTGCCACAATACATAGAGTTCACTACTTCCACATAGGAGAGGAGACTACAAAACACAATTTTATTTACATTTCACTTACTGTAATTCATGAAAAAATGTAGTACTCTTTCTCTAAGTTTTGCATATTTTTTGCACTAAGCTTAGTATCAGCTCAGTAATTTCAGTAACTATATGGAGTATATAATGATATATTTATAGATGCAGCCTGAAAAGTCTCAGCACGGACACAAGTTACCTACCACATAGCTGTTACAATCTGATTAAGGGGAGATAAACCTTCAGAAACTTTATTCTGTAATTGCCACCCAGGTGGTGGAGGACCAATCTGCACCTCAAGTGCAACTACATATCATCTCCACCCCTCGTCACAGCTGGGGACATCTGTTCCAAAGCAGCACAAAATGGTCAAGCTGCCAGTTCAGAGCACGGGGCTGCAGAGATGTGCATGTGCAAGCTAAAACCACGTCCAACCCACCTGCAGAGCCGCCTTGTTGCTGGTAGAGATGGATCCACTCTAGTTCCCTGCAGGACACTAAACTGGCAGGAAGCTTGTGCATTCTGACCTGGTCAAGCGTGGACCTCTTCCATGTAATACAACTACTGAAAAGTTGGGGAGGGTGCCCCACTTTGAGACTTAATACAAAGAAAATTTTCATACATCCAAATTGTTCAAAAACTATTCCAGTATAGCAATACTGCAACTACCTTCAGTATAGCAAATGCATCTTCCTTTCCTGTTACCCAATAGGACACTCATGATGTGGAAAGCAACTTTCTGTTCTCTTTGCATAACTGTAGAAATTAGCATGGTAACCCTAAAAATAGACTATTTATTCTACAAAACAATTAAGGCTAGATTAAGTCAGTATACAAAAGGTTGCAGTAAAGGATACAAGACTGTCAGGTTGTTGTTCTGCTTCTTTAAATAAGGAAAACACTTTGTAAAAAAAGATGGAGACAAAAAGGATTACAACTGCCAAACCTCATGTGATGATTCAGCAAAATAAATTCAAATCAAGACAGTTTCAGAAAGTATGCAACTTTACTCCTTTTCTCAAATAAAAGTTTGGAATGACACTTTCCACAATGCACATCTTTCAGAGGGAGAAAAAAGGACCAACATTATCTGTTCCTGGCAGAGCAAAGCTGTAGAAGCAGGACAAGAAATACAAGATGCAGCAAGCAAGACTCACCTGGCGAGTAATATCCCAGGCTTCTATCTATCTTACAGATATACTATCTATCACTGTGATAAGACTCAAAGTTTGCAGCTCACACCCATACCCTATTAAACTGTGGATTTCAGCCTCATGCTCTCCTTTGGACAAAGCAGCCTATTTCTAGTAACACTCCTTCATTTCTCTCTGAATTGTAGGCCCCACCTACAAAAAATGTGGCTGGAACTGTACTGGCAGCACAGCCTGAACTACTGTACATGCAGTACTTTTACTGTTACACTTCCTAGATGCACAAGATTGCTCAGGCACACCACGTCCTGCTTCCATGACATTTATTTCACCTCTTCAAAATGGAAACAGATCTTCAAAGAGGAATCACGCTGCTCATCTGCACACAACTTCATATGCAAATAAGCATTTTTCATGCACTGAAATGTTTTATACAGTGTTTCTCTAAATCACAATTTTCAGATACTATACTAAGTCCCCATATACTATACTAAGTACTGTATAGATTTTAAACAAGTCTTACATGTTCAGGGCTTTAACATACTTCATCAGGGTATAAGTCAAACAAATATGCTTTCTCAATCATAATAAATTAGGAATTTTGTTAGAGCAAAGGCTGGAGTTTGTATATTTTTCAATGTTTGTCATGTATTTCTATGCTTACAGAGCACTGACAATTAAACTGAAGCAATGTTAAAATTAAAACGCTACCTACTCCCTAGACTATTCCCCTGCAACAAAAACCACAGGGTATTTCAGAATGTTTTTATGGTTTGTCTATTTCATCATTCTAAGAAGTCTAGCAACAGAAGATGCGAAAGCAAAGGCCAGGCAGGAGCCCTCCCAGCCCTGTTTCTGCAGGATCAGTATACATTGCAATAAGGCCACCAGCACCCCATTGATACTATCACTTACACAAATGAAAGGACAACTGTCAAAAAACAGTGCAATTATTAAAATACAAGCAACGAGCAAGTACATGACATGCTCTGAAACATGAAAACAAGTTAAAGAATCACCTGACAAGTTTTTGGTTCGTTCCTGATAAATTGTTCTGTTGGTTATGTTGGAGTTATGCTGCTGTACTGTCTTTTTAGAATAGAGATTTTAAATGCTCTGTCAAATCTCAATTTCTCTTCACTTACTATTAATTTTAAATACTCATGTCTTTATCTTATAATTGTGTTTATGCTATTCTTCGTCCAAAGAAATGCAGATGTGATTTTTAAAGACTAATTCCAATTTAAGATAAAGGATGCAGCTGTTAAGTCAATGACATTATCCATATCTAATATCTCCAGAAACAATACTCCTTATAGACCTAGAGCTTCATACAGAGTCCTCTCACAACTACCTTTTATAATATTTGCTTAGAAGTCCTACAATTATAAAGGACACACACAAAACATGAACATCCAATTTATGTTAATACAAAAATACATATTATAGCACACATCTGTATTATTTTATAAATACTGCATACCATTACACATTATAGCAGCATAAAACACTTAAGACAGCACTTTTGTATGTGCAGAGTGCTCGGCACTGATAACACCCTGTACCTGTACAGCTGCAGCTGAACTAAACTGTGTCAAGATGCACCAACACACCTTCCCTCAGCCAGGCCAAGTGCTTGCCCACAAGGAGCTGCACACTGGAGTGTTACAAGGAAATGGCAGGATAAGGATATGCATTCCTACCAATGGGTCTCAAGTCTAAAAGTTAGAGAAAATCTAGTCTGAGGTTACCAAATCCTGAATTTCCCTTCCACTTCTCCAAAAGTGAGCAGAGCCTCCAAAACGCAGTAAAGTACTTTGATTATAGGAAAATTAATCTTCCAACTGCAATCACATTCAAAACTGAAATTCATTAAAATGCAGTATTTAAGGAGTATTTCCTTCACATTCTTAATCTCAAAATCAGCATGCTACTACGAAACCCTAGTCATGTTTCATTCATGCTGCTAATGCTTCCACTTCAAGCTCCCATACAAGACTAAAGTATTAAAATATCTAACAAGGAGACAGCCTTCCAAAAAAAAGGTAACTGTCTTTCTACACCAACTATTCCTAACCTATCACATGATGTTAACAAACTGGACACCACGTGAACAAGAACACTAAACCAAAACAGAGTTATAACCCCGAAGAGTTGAGCAGTTTAGATGAAAAAAATGACAAGCCTTCAAAGAATTTTTTATTTCCATTGGAAATTGTTTAGATAATCATTCAGAAGACCTAAAAACATCAGAAATCACTTTTGAAGAAAGAGCTCAAAACCAAATAAATTCAATGAAAGTTTTACGAATTTTTTTCCCAGAAGATTACCAATATTGATTTAACAATGAATAATTCCTCAAGTCAATCAGTCTTTAAACACAGTGCTATGTTGAAAACCATCTCACCTCAGCAGAAGCCTTACTCTAAAACACAGGTTCAGCAACAAAACTGGGACCAAAGCTAGTCCAAAGAATATCTGTTACTTGAAAGTACTCAGTATTAGATTAACTTTTCTGTCATTAACTGCAGCACCAATAAATCCCTTCCTCTTTTAAAAAATAACGACAATACTAACTAGTTTTCAAGTCCTCAAAAATGCATGGAATAAGGCAACTAATTAGCTATTATTTATACAGAAATTATCAATACTATTTATGTGTTTTATTAAGAATACTTGGTAAGCTTATACACCACACCTAGAGAAAGCTATGTGAAGAAATTCAGCAAGTGTTTACCAGCCAGGCTCCTCAAAGAACACAAAAAGTCCTGACAGCCAGACAGACATTGTTTTTAATCACAGCCACGTTCTAACCCTCTCCACTTGGAGGAAACAGAGATGGTTTTCAGGAAAGTCTCATTCCAAAATCACATCTCTGCTCATCTTACAAACTTCCACCCTCTCACTCTGAAAGCCGTGCGAAACAACACTCTGATGTAAACTCAGAAAGTGATGAAGCACTGGTATTTACTTCCTAGAGATTCTTTTTCGGTAATATTGCAAGGACTTCAGAAAAACTATCGTGGTGCCAATAGGTGAGCTCTCAAATAAGCAGTATTTTATGTATCCATTTTCCTTAGGGGTCCGTGGAAGTGTCCCCGCCCTGCTCTCACTCCCCAGCCCATTCCCACGCCATCCCTCCCTCTCCCACAGGCGAGCTGTCACCCCAGCGTGTCCCGCGGAGCTGTCAGAACCGCGCTCCGGCTCGGACTTGTGCTCTGGAGCAAGAGCAAACATCCTCCCGGAGAGGAGGGCAGAGCAAACAGCGCTCTCCAAACAAAGCACGCGTACCTGCCGGGGCGTTTATCTGCTCCAGGAAAAGGTGGGACACCGCGCCCGGCCGCACAAGGATGTGCAAACCGGATCAGAGAACCCGACGGCCCATCCCCGAGAGCCCCCGGTCCGACAGCGAGGCCCGACTCCGGCCCACGCGGCCAGAACAGCCCGAGCAGGGGAGCAGGCGCGGAGGGAGCCCCGCGGGGCGGGAGCCGCCCGCTCCCCCCAAGGCCGCGGCCCGTCGCTCCCCGTCCCGCCCGCCCACCGAGCCGCGCTCTCCGGGCCGCCATGGCAGGGGGGCCACGGCCCGAGCGCCGCTCCCGGGAAAGCCGGGCGCCGCCTCACCGTGTGCTCGTGCTCGTCGGCGCGGGCGCGCAGCGGCAGGAGCGGCAGGAGCAGCAG
>WBMZ01011470.1:0-33559 GCA_013400975.1 Atrichornis clamosus
GCCCTTGCCTTGCAGCCACGCCGGGGTGAGCCGCAGCGTGGCCGTGGTCACCGCCTACCTGATGAAGACGCAGGGGCTCGGCTGGGAGGAGGCGTTCGCCGCCGTCAGGGCCGCCAAGCCCGACGCACAGTGAGTCCCCCGCCCGCGCCCCCCGCGCCGCGCCCGCCCGGCGCCCCCCTCACCTCACACTCCTCTCGTCCCCGCCGCAGGGTGAACCCGGGCTTCCAGGGGCAGCTGAAGCTCTACGAGGCGATGGGCTGCGCCGTGGACACCAGCAGCGTCCTCTACAAGCGGTACCGGCTGGAGATGCTCGGCGAGAGGTTCTCCGGTGAGTGGGAGCATCAGCGAGGGCGCGGAGCGAAGCGCGGGGCAGTGTCTCCAGGGGGGAACAAGCTGTCCCCAGATGAACGCAGAGGGGGTTGACTTGGAGTCTTGCCTACAGAGCAGCCGAGTCTGGGCTTGGCCGGGGCCAGCATTCACTTCATACCGGCCCTAGGGAATCCCAGCTCGTCAGTGGGGGAGAAAATGTACCTTTGAGAGATGCCTGAGAAATAAGGTCTCTAAGGAGCTGCACTCTTCAGCAAAGTGCAAAAATGGTAAAGGTGAATTGCATACATTTTGTGATTTTTATGTCCCTGGCAAAGCAACCAACATGAAAATTAGTCAACGAGATTAAAAAAGTAACATGCACAACTTGAGATAAAGTCGAAATCAAGGTATGCAGTAAACTTACATAGTTTAATTTGCGAAAGAGTCACTGTAATAGATATTTGCATATATGTAATTTTATAATAAAATAATAATCTGTAGCTTTTCTTGCAAGATTTCAGTGTTGCATACTCAGCATGACAGTGCTGTCACCCTTTATGTGCCACTGTCCTTGGCAGTTCCCATTTGTAAGCTGACTTTCTGTATTGTGGGCACTAAAACATTGGCACAACTGATCTAAAACCTCTTCAGCCTTTACTTTCTGTTGAAGTAAGAACATAAGGCAAAATACCATTATTTTGCCTTTACTAAGGCCATAGTTTAGATCCCAGTTCCTTGCATTAAGCAAATCCCATTCTTAGGTGTGGTGGGCTGAGGCTCTCTCACTTTCATCTTAATCTATTGGAATTGGTGAGAGAACAAATGAAAAAGAAGGTGGCTCCTGCAGGCTGTGGCTGGGGCAGAGGCGCAGTCCTGTCTCGTTCCCAGGAATGCAGCATGGCTGAGTTGATCTAATTCACAACACGGTACTGACCCCTCTGCAGAACCTCAAGACTTGCCCCGAGAAGTCTTTGCCGTTGATCCTACAACTATATGTCAAACTTCAAACACAGAGGTTCTCTACAGATGCAGGAAATGCAGGTACTTTATATATAAAAAATTACGAATTTTTATATAATTATAAAATCCTTTATCCTTAAAATGTCATTGTTGAATCCACTCAAGAGAATAGCCTGTGTAAATCAGTGGGCATGTCATTATTTTCAGGTCAAGGATGAGCGGTTGCCTAAGTTTCCATACTGTGTTTGCAAAAAAACCCAAAAAACCAAAAAAACCCCCATAATACAAAACTTTTTGTTCCCTGGAGTGGTGCCTGTGACCTTTCTAGACTAATTGAAAAAATGTAGAATTTGTACTCCTGCTTAATTACTTACAGTCAAGAGGTCCATATCCCGGTTTTCTATTGTCTGTAGATATCCCCAGTTTGAAACATGACATTTGTTTTACTTTTTTCACCCCGTGTCGTGGAGGGCAGACGCGCTCTGTTCCGTAGTTCCAGCATTTTGTCCCACACGGAAGGAATCGGACCGACGGCTTTTGCCCACAAGAGGGTAACAGACTCTGCACGGCTTTCTGGGAATAGCCAGGAGAAGTGCACCTCTTACTTCACCGAGCCTGTGCAGTGGATGGAGCCAGCATTGCTCGGAGTCATGGAAGGACAGGTGAAGTGGAGCATGCACTTTATTCTTTGGATTTTTTGGTTTGTGTTTGTTTTTTTTTTGGAAAGACAGAACAGACTGTGTCTGTTCCCTGAAAGGAAGACTCCCACACAAGGTCCTAGGCCACCCAGCCTTTCTGCTGTGAATTTTGCAGTTTATGGACAGATTCTTAAATGTAGAATATTCTTTCACAAGGAAATGAGCTGATGCTCTAGTTGTGAGCTGAGAACACCAGCCAGGGTGTTGGACAGGGTTTATCTGCTGTTTGGTTTTAGTTTGAGAAACTTTTGTGAGACTTAAAAAGCCTGTTGTGGTCTCAGGCTCACCGAGTCTTTCTGGACCCTGGTAAAAGTCTCCTGGAATCACACCAGGTTCCAGCAGCTGCATTCCCATACTCTCTCTTCTGCCAGCACAGCTGCCTGCTACAGCCCAGGGCTAAACAGCCACCCCAGCTTAACTTTTTGGCCTGTTTTTAACTAGATCCACATTGACACGCGCCTTAGACTGAGCCCTGTTTTTCCTGCAGCTTCTGTGTCCCAAATGCACGTCAAAGCTGGGCTCCTTCAGCTGGAGGGGGGAGCAGTGTTCCTGTGGCCGCTGGGTGACACCAGCCTTCCAGATCCACAAAAGTCGCGTGGATGAAGTGAGGACGCTGCCACTTGGTAACTCCCAAACTGCCAAAACCTGAACTCATCGCTTCACTTGGATGGATTTAACATCCACAGAGAACTACTGACTAGGCTGTGGTTGCCAGGAATGAGACTGTGACTTCCACCCTTTTGCGAGGTGGTGGAATTACTTGAACACCTTCAGCTTGCTGTATCTTTTAAAATATTCTATAAAATATCAGAACACTTCCTTCAAAGAGGTGCTAAAGAGTAGTCAAATGTACAAAACTGCCCAAATGTGATGTTTTTAGTGTATTCTTAAATTATCTGTTGCTGTTAACAAAGGTCCAAGTCCTTATTCAAAAGGAGTTGCTGTGGCCAGCGCTGCTGCTCACCTTGTGATCCAGAAGTTTCAAGTGCCCTAAAAGGGTACAAGTGCAAGCCTGGCAGCAAAAGGCAAACTTACAGTTACACTTCTATTTTATTAAAAGTAATCCTAAAAATACCTGCCCTCAGAGTACTTACTACATTATAACTCTTTCATGTGTGAGATTATGCAAACTGTACTGGAATGGGAGAACTGAAGTAAAGTGTCCATGCCAAATTACTGTTTACAGTTTTAAATAAATCCCTAAACTGATTAAGTAATTTTTTTAAGCAAGCTGTGAGCTTTTGTGATGGTCTGCTGTGTACTGGGGAAAAAGTTTGGTTTGACATAAGAAAACAGGATAGATAAGACCTACTTTAAATCAATTTTATTTTCATTGACTTCAACAATTTTTTTTAATTTATTGGGTTTTTTTACACAATTTCCAGCAACATACATTATGAAATATACAAGATAAAGTAGGTGGTGGGGTTCTGCCCATCTTGTAATTCCTTCCACAGCTGTGGAAGGAAGACTTGCAGGACACAGTGAACATCAGAATCTCAACACTGAAAACAGACACAAAACAAAAAAGACAAAAATATATATGAAACTTTGAACTGGTCACACTTCAGGGCCAGGTACAGCACAATAAATATTAGAACTGCATTATCTTAGACATCTTCTGAGAAGTTTATAACATCCTCTATTTAAAGAGATAAGAACATCTGGTTTCTAGCATGAAATGCTACATTGTACAGTGGTGAAGGGTACAAATGATGAGGAGCCCAGCAAGGGCTTGGATATTGACTACTCATTCACACATGCTCATTGATAAAATAAGCAGCATACACCAAAAGTTTAGTGAGCTGTAAACTTAAGCATTCACTACCAGAACATCAGCTGGAGGAGCAGTTTCTTTTCGGGAGAACCAAAAATCGTTAATCCCTTAAGTTTCAGCTGGGCTCTCCCCTGACAAAGAGTGGGTTGATACCATAATGGAAGTGGCAGCATTTGGTCCGTAGCACAAGATCCCTTTGCATCACTACTGTTCAAAGCTGGCGCCGGTGGAAATACTTCAGTGCAGAATTAATGCTTACGCAGGCACGGTGTCACCAACAACAGGTGCTGTCTCAGGACTAACAAAGCAGCAGATGGCAGCTGGAACCCAGCTGGGCACAGGATGCCACCTGACACAATCGAGAGGGAGAGGCTGGAGAGGATGGCAGCATCCCTCCCTCGTGCTCTGCAGCAATGGGATGAGTGCTGGGCTCGGGGAGTTTGACAGAAAGGCTGCGCTCTGCTCGTTCCTCATCTCAGTCTAGTCTTGCCAATAAAAAAGCCAAAGAGACAGCAGTTTCAGCTGCTTGACAGAGTGCTTCCAGAGCACAGAGCAGAAGACCAGAACCACTGGTTTCTCTTGTATCGTAATCAACAAGGCAGGAGTAAATACATTTTGTCAACCTTCCCCCATTCATCCCTTGCTCCCGGCTGAGCATCATACATTCCTCTTACACAAGAACTGGGGACCTTCTGTGCCACCACCCAACAGGCCACGTGAGCACAGGTGGAGGAAGAAGGCTAAGCACGTGCTTTCCTTTCCTTGGCATAACCTGGGCATTGCACTGGGGGCAACTGCTCTGGCAGAGCACCACCAAGGAAAGACCACGTTCTGGTCCACACATGTGGCCTCACCGTACCTTGCCATCCATGCCCTGCAGTACACGGCAGCAGTCACAAGCTTCACAAAGTAAAGCAGCTGAGTGTCAGGAAATTTTATGGGATGAGTGGGAGCCAAGAAGGTAAAGTTCTGCTGGAAGCTGAGCACCTATGGCTTTGATTTTAGCTGATGCTGAGTCCAACAGTCCTATCTATTAAGTAGGAAGATAAAACTGTATTTCTCCAGTGTACAAAATTATACCAGTCACTTGTATGTGCTCATCTTCTAGTTAGTTCCTTCCTGGGGAGAACCATAGCTACTACATTTCAATACCAAGAGCCTCAGCTGAGAGACTCAGAAGTGACAAAGTAGTGACGAATTTTTGGTTGTATCAACATGTCATCAGAACATGGTAAAAATTTCTGTTTGAGAACAGGGAGTTCCACATCTGATAATCACTTAGCAAAGTGCCAGGTGTAAATGCCCTTACCACTGCCAGCTCGCAATGTACCGCATGGCTGCATGAAGACCTACACCTCCTCTGCCAGTACAGCTCAACTGGTTACATGCTGAGGTGAAAGACTGGTTACCAAGAGAGCTGGGAGAGGAAAGGTGAATTTTTTCCCACCCTAAAAGTGTACAACAGCATTTCCTCACTCAGCCAGGCCCATTCACACATCACTCACCATTTCAAACACACAAAGCAATGCCAAATACAAACTAAGAGGAATGTTTTTTGTAAAGACACTCTCTGAGTATGAACAGGGGAAACACAGGGTTATTTATCAACTCAAGTACTGTTGCATTATTCTTGTAAGGTAGGGAAGCAGAGGAGCTGAGATGAGGAACTGAGGACAAACTGGAGTGGTCACAGAGGTCGAGTCTAGTCTTCCAGACTGCGAAATGCATTCTGCATATCCTCAAACAGCTGAGCATAGTCCGCCTTGATTTTTGTTTCACCATCTTTGACAGGGTCCTGAAAGAACACAGCAAATACACAGATTCATCAGGAAAAGCCTGGGGTACTTCAGTCAACCCTGGTTTGCCAGTGCTGTAACCTCTCAACCTCAGGATTAACACTTGCTAACTGCAGAGCAGGCGTTGTAGCTCTGTCTTTGCATCCTGTCTCACCAAAAGCCACAGGGTTTAAATCTCATGCTCTTCCCACATTGAGTGAAGCAGGCAGAATGGATAGTGGACAAGAGATTTTTTTTTGTGAGCATGGGTTACTGCATTGAAAAGCAACTGATTTGTAGAGGAATCAACAACACTGAGGGTCTTGGTTAATGCTGTGTGATTCAAGAGCTGCAATGATTAATATCAGCTCCTATTCCCACATCAAATGCAGTCCATCCCCAGTAAGTGGAAGAGTTACTCTGCCATTACTCATAAGTTGTTTGGTTCAAATTAAAATCTATTGTGTAATCGTAAAAAGCTCAAAGATATCTTTGAACAGCTTCATTTTCTCAGAATACTTTTCATGAAAGACAAAGGCAAAAAACGTAACTATCAGCTCCACTCTGAGGCTGCAAAGGTTTTCTCTGCAAGAAGCATTAACTGTCAGGTTGTGGAATCTGTTCAATGTCTTCACCACTGCCCTCTCAGTGCTAAGGTCCTCTGGGTCAGTGAAACCCTTGTGGAACACAGAGGCCTTACATGTGTGGATGCACTACTTCTTACATTGTCTGTCCAAGGTACCCAGACCACAGGATGCAGGACATCTGAATTCTCACACCTTTTAGACTGGTACCAGTTCCTTTCCTAACTATTAGAGGTCCAGCTCCACTTAACATATATTCACCCTTGCAGAAACAAGCCAGTACCTTGCAGGAACAGAATACCTTGGCATGGCAGAACACTTAGTTCTAAACAGAATTTAATCCTATGGTAATTGTGCTTGAAAGATTTGCACTATTAACTTAGATGAGTTTTAACAGAGTAAGCATTATATTTCACAGAGGATATCAGCCAGTATCACATGTTACTACCGTCCTACCAGTAACTGCTGCAGCAGCATGCTCTGGATGAGTTTTAGTAAAGCTGTACCCTAAAATGATGGCTACTGAAGTTACCCAGAGCAGGACAGCAGGTGTTCCAATCCACTTGTTTTGTCTCTAGCCCATGTTGAAAGCACTCTCCTCCTCTCCTCACTTTCAGCAGTCTCTTTTATGTTAGAGACAGATAAAAGCAGCCTGAAGTCTAAATCCGGGAATGTGCTAAAAAGCGAATCAAAAATGTTGATCGGGCTATTTTAAATGGAAGTTAAGGAAAGAAATGCTAGTCTCATGCAGTCTCCTGCAATAACATGTGATGTGTCCTGTGTTTGGCTTCAGGCTGCTTCTCTCTAATAGTCTCCTTAGAACATGTTATAATATTATTACAGAATTTTACCATTAAAACCCCAAAGCAAATAGGAAAGGTGTTTGTACTGTACCATGACTGTATGGAACACAAGATACTGCTGATGTTGGGGCTGCCGAGGCTGTGCAGTCAGCACCACCTGACTAGATTTCTGTACTGACCATTCCTGTGCTCACAAACCAAGTCTTTACTGTGTTCAAAATGATGGCAAAGTCTCTGTACACAGACCTTTATCCAAGGCCTTTGGTCATCACTGTTGAGTCAGTCTTCCAGAGGCACTGGAAGCTCACAGGAAGCAGGACAACCCGCTTCCTTACAAACATACCTTGAACTTCATGGAGGTAAGTCTGTAGAGGATTTCACTCATGTTCTCTCTGATGATGGACCACGTGATCTTATTGTCACTCTGAGCTGTGGTTTCTACAGCACGGCGTGCCATGTCATAAAATGCAATCATATTGGAAAGCATTCCCACTGTTTTATAGAAAGGGCAGAACCTGATGGAATAGAAGAGGACCTGTCAAGCATCTCGAAACAGTTAACAGGATTCTCCCCTGGATTCTCACCTGACAGAAGGAGTGCTAGCCTGCTTTACTCCTGGTATTTTTAATACATACTGCCAAAGGAGAGGGGCTGCCTCCAATAGGTCTCACATTTTTAAACAGGCAAATCATAGGCCAAGACAATCACCTTGAAGTTGATTGAAGTTGAGGTTTCTGAAGCAGTACCCAAACACTGGGCAAAACAGGAGAGAACAGGAGCCATTGCTCTAAAAGTCTCACATTTCAATCTGTGCCAATGCTAACAAGTAAAGGAAAACAATGAGCAGCCAACGGAATTCCTCCTTCCTGTTTTGTCCATCAAGGGAGCAGGCCTCCTCCTAACAGCCTGGGATGACAGCTCTGCAAGTTTCTTTGCTCCCAGGAAAGGGAGTGTTTCTATGACAAGAGCACTTCACAAACAAAAAGCTCCGTTTTTAATGGATAGCTGAGTGCCATGAAAGGTACCTCATTATTATGTATGTGCTACTTCCTGTGCTTCCCAATAGCACACACATACCTGCCCTAGTAACCTGATCAAAGGCACATGCCGTTACAAAATGATCTATGTCTACATTTTTAGTGATGAACTTCTCAAGACTTCCTGCTCTACCTGGGCTGGGGAGTGACAGGAAGTACAAAAAGGCCCCTTGCCAGGTTGTTAAAACACAGGGATAGCATGGAAAGAAGCAAAGTGGAGTTCACTAGGCAGAAAGAGAGAGTAAGTTTTTTTGATGGATCAAAGTTACTCAAGAATTATGCAATAGTAACTGAAAGCAGATTCTTGCAGTCCCCTGTGTATTGATGGAATAAACAGGAAGACTTTGGATGTTGCCTGTAAAAATAAAGCAGTCCTTTCCTCCTCCTCCTCCTCAGGATATGCTACTGCAGAAACACTGGCTAACTGAACAGTAAGGACCTGAGAACCCCAAAGGATTCTGCATGCCTTGGGTAAGACAATGTGAATGCACTGTTCACTGCTCTACTCAAGCACAGTTCTTCCATTTCTTTATGGAGAGTAACAATTTCTGCACTAATCAAGTTTCCAAGTAAAATAACTATCAATCCAGACTGCACAGGACTAAGAGGGCAGAGTGGCCAGTGAGATCTCACCTGTCATAAGGCGTGTAACCATTCTGCTGTAAAAAGTCATCTTTTATCAGCTTGGCAACCTCCAAGGTAATTTTATCTGTTTCTGCCAAGGAAGCCTAGAAAAGTAAGGCAAACAGTTAGTTTAGTACTCAAGTCCACGAGGACACACTATGTCCTGGCCAAGACCAGCTGTCTTTCAGTACCTGTATTCTTCCCACCCTCTTAAGAGAGAGTCAAGCAGAACTCCATCTTTTGGATATTTCTCACTCCCTGCTATGGAACAGCCAACTTAACTGATTGCCAGATTAAGATGGGCCAAGCAGTCATTAAGTTTGCTTTAAGTCTATCTGACGATAAACAGTGGAAAAGAAGTTCCCTTTAAGGTCATGGAAAAGCCACCAGACACTGAAAATGCACATGGCTTTGCTGTCAGATACACTGAAGCATCACTTTCCTACATAAAGAGATAAATTCATTTTTACCTTCCTCAATCCTTGTGGAAGAAAGACTAGATCTCAGCATGCTAGATAAAGAAGCAAATCTTGAAGATCTGGTACTAGCCTGCACTGTTACCCATGGCCTTTTCCTGTCTGGCATTCAAGAAAAGGAAAGGAGTTGATGACAATGCCTGTCAAACTCCACAGGACAGGCACAACCCTGCTGCACACTGCTGCTCTTGGCACCACAGGTCACTCTTCTCTACCTTCATCATCCTTTTGCTAAAGGGGGATGATTGAGTTTTAAGTACCCCAACTTGATTTCTAGAGAGGAAGTTTGGATCTTTTTTCATGAGGAGACTTAACAGAATTCAGAGCTAAAAAGAAAGAAATACACCTGATTGTGTTTCCACAATTCCCCCTTTCTAGAGGTTTGTTGCAGTTGTTAGCCAAGCCCAGACAGAAAGAAACTGTCAAAGATAACATCTCTGAGTACAAAATCACCAATTCCAGTACTTCTATCATGGGAATAATGCCTAGTCACAAGCACTGGCTTATCGATATTCATTCCACATCAAGGAACCAATTCTACCCTGCTCTGTAAACATGGGTTTTTAAATAGAAAACTGCAGAAGGCTTTATGACCCCATTTCCTTTTCCTTGAAGACACATCTAGAGAAGAGAGCTCTACTAGGCAAGATCTGATGACAAGTCTTGTCTTGGTTGGACTACAACATCAGTGTATAGACAGAGCACCATGAGCAAACTTCCTTCAAATTACTGTACTTAATACATGTTACCACACACTACTACCACTTCATAAATCATGATAGCTCATCTGAACATCATGGTATTAAATTATTGTCAAGTATGTGCCAGGAATCTGTCAATTATCATATGTACAGTGCTAAGCTGAAACACAGAGTTTTCACCAGGTCCTTTCTGAGAGCTTTCAATGGAAATTTTCCTGTCCAAGTTTAGCTTTCTCTTCAAAACATTTGAGTGAATAAAGAAAATTAAAGAATGCCTGCAAAATGGAGCCATATGTTACAAGTTTCCAAAGAAAAAACAGATAATCACAAGATTTTAGAAAAAGCAGACTTCAGTTTGTTTCCACAGGCGAACTTGCAAACGCCAACACCTCAGTTCTGCAGCTGGCAACATAGTTTCTAATAAACTATAACCCTTCAGATGACTTCAACAATAAAGATCAGCTTGCATTATTTCTCTTACAAAGACTTCTTCCAATGCTGTAACAAGCAAATACTTTAACTTGCAGCAAAGGGCATTTCAGCAATACTAGAACATTGAAGCAAGTGAAGTTTAACTCAAGTATTAGATGCCCCGCCATCTAATTTACATGAGAAAAGTAGCATCAAGCCAATGTTTAGCAAATCTAAAAAAAAATATTTGTCATTAGAAGTCAAACATCATATAAGAAAGTTGGAACAAAACACAGTTTGAGGCAGGAGAGTCTGACATTTTCCAGTGATCTTTTCTGCACAATGCAGTATCCATCAGGTCTGCTCTAAGACATGGTCAAAAGCCTGTGCTAACCGTAATGAAATGGAGGATGGCTCAAGGACACCACAGTTCCTAACATTTGGCTACTCACCTTCCCCACAAGCTGTACAATCTCTGCGAGGTCCTCTTCCTCCTGTAGGATCTCTTTGGCCTTTGTCCTGAGAGGGACAAACTCTGTAAAATGCTTGTCGTAGTACTCGTCCAGGGCACGTGTGTATTTGCTGTAGCTGATCAGCCAGTTCACAGATGGGAAGTGTTTACGTTGTGCCAGCTTCTTATCCAGGCCCCAGAAAACCTGTCAGAAGCCAGAAAGGTCAACCAGCACTCCAAATCAAAAGTGAACCAAAATAATTGAAGGCAATTAAAAAAAAAATACAGAAAGCAAGTTGCGGAAAAAGCAACGTGGCAAAGGCTATCACAAACGGAAGCCTGAGAGAGAAAGAAAGCAAGACTTCCTTATGTTAACTTAACTGTAGCAGTGACTTTCAAATAACACTTCTCAAGAAAGGATGCAACCTTTAAGCTGAGTTCAGACTTTTTCAGCTTGAGAGTGCTCAGGAGGGAGCAGTCAGCCATAGCAATGTCAATACTGGAGTGTAAGTAAAGTGAAGACCTATTAGATCTAACTGCTTTTTCCAAAACTGCAAACTGCAAACATTCTTCTCCCAGTCAGCTTCTCTGAGGACTTTTTTGTGGTTTCAATGCACCTATATTAAGAGCAGTTTGTTTTCCATCTCAGCTGAGAACAGATATATTTGAAGTGCAGCTCAGTGGGACACAATTAGGAAGCACACAGATATCCCTGAACAGTCAGTGTTGGAGTGCCACCCTCACTCCCTCTTCCAAAAGGATCTCAAACACATCAGTTTGAGACCATCTCATAAGGTCGCCTTTTACACTGCTAGGACATTTTCCAAAACACCCTACACAAAGCTGCTGGTGTCAAATCAAAGCTCTCTCACCCCAGTCACTGGCACAAATGTGCTGAAGCACAACCATGTGGAGCCTAACAAAGTGGACAGAAGAGCTGCAACGTTGTGGGACATACCTGAACAATGCCCAGGGTAGCAGATGTGACAGGATCAGAGAAGTCGCCACCTGGGGGAGAGACACTGAGCAAGAAGAGACAGGGAAAATTATGAGAGATGCTTTCACAGTTCACACTGAAATACTGAACATATGACTGCACAGCTCAGTTATCTGAGACACCAGAAAAGTCAACATGATTTCAAGTAAGTAACAGATTGCAATGTGTTTGCAGAAAGTGTTTGGTGAGCACCCACACAGGTGTCATATCAAGCACACCATGAAATATAGTTACATCAGCAACTGATTGACAGTATCAAGGTGTAATTTCAGTCACTTTAGCTCCAGGGAGTAACTCCAGCTTGGATTATTAAACCTGTCTCAATAGGAGCAGGTTCAGCAAGTGTTCTTATAGAACATCATGAAAACACAATGCAGTGATTATTTTGCAGAAGACAATATCCCAATTTGAAATTATTTCAGATATTCACCTATACAATAACTACTTCAACTTCATTTGTGCTGAGCACTCCAATATATGCCTTCCCAGAGAGAAAAAAAAAAATCTTCCATTCTCAAAAGCACAAAGCCCTTGTATACATATGTTGTGAACAGCAGAAATAAGCAGAACGAAGAATGGACTCTGGGTGTTCTTGCACATGCCAGAGGCCCTCCTGAAAACATGGGGAATTCACTTTGCCCACGGTATGATACACAAACCAGTATCACCTAAGAGAATGCCTGCGGACAACATGCTTTTCACAGCCCATCACAGCCTGAGATATGCTGCTCCATGTAATTCTACTCGAGCATGAGTCATGATTCATTATGCCCCCAAGTGCACACACTGCTGCTCTAACGGCCCCTTCTTTCCTGCTCTGAGCATGGTTTCACATACTTTTCAGAGACATTCTTCCCTGAGCCATTTGATCCGATTGTTGCAAGTGCCTGTGATTCCACACCTCACAGAACTACCTGTCCACATTCATTCCTTCTGCCCCCACGCACAATTTAGCAGCAGTTCCAACTGAACAGAGATCAAATATCTACCTACTCATTTCCATATTTTTAAGTTCTGCAGCTGCACAGAGCCACAAGACCTTTTTGTCTGAAAAATAGGTAGTGTGATATACAAAAACAGAGAGGGAGAACTGCAGCCAGTGCAAAGGCAAAGAAAGCAATGTAACACTCACGCCCCAACAATGCTGACGCTGCCTTCCCTCTCAGGATTTCCCAGACACTTCACTCTCCCAGCTCGCTCATAGAAAGAGGCCAGGCGGGCACCAAGGTAGGCTGGATAACCACTGTCTGCAGACACCAACACACAGAAATTCAGGCAAAGGCTCAGAGTTTAAAGGATTGCATTTACAGGACTAGACTGAGAAAAGACTACTCACCAGCTGGCATTTCAGCCAGTCGCCCTGAAATTTCCCTGAGGGCCTCAGCCCATCGGGAAGTAGAGTCTGCCATCATACTGACATGGTAGCCCATATCCCGGAAATACTCAGACAGGGTGATTCCTGTAACAGAGACAACAGCACGCTGCAGGAAACAGTTCAGAAGGGAATTCTATGCTTATAAGTTGTCAGAAAGATGCAAATAAACCAAATAATTTAAGTTGACATTTTGACGGAAACAGACAATGAAAGGTACTCTTTCTTCCAACTAATAATGTTCCTGCTGTCTTTTTTTTTGTTGTTGCTGTTTATTTCTTCTCACTTTCCTAATTTTTGTTAATGAACCACTCAGACTCATCTTACATTCACGTGCATTTCTTTGAATAGACACAGCAACGTCACTGATGCTACTCTTTCCCTCCCTGAAACCTTGAACAAAACCTCTTCTTACTCTAAAATGTCTCCTTCCCTTTCAAACTACCAGAATACAAGAGTGAGAAAAGGTCATGTCTTATCTTAATTTTGTGAACAGTTGTCAGAGAAAAGAATTTTAAAAAATACTTTAAGAGGCTGCAAAGGAAAGACAACTAAGTTATCAACTCAGAGAGTACCACGCCTGCCCATTAAGTGGCTGCACTTGTCAGCAAAAACCTAGTCACAAACAAAAGTTCACCCTATAAACAAAATGTATTCAATATTTGGAAATGATCATTACATGCAAGCAAGCCAGATCCAATTAAAGTACTAAGACTTGATGCAGGCAAGGTCTGAAAGGGCTGACTTCTGAAACTAAACAGGCTTTTTAGTACTGGCCATCTCAGGAACTGAAAATACTAGAGCATGATGGCTTGCTTCATGCACACAACCTTTTCTTTCATCTTGTAAATCTTACCAGTATAGATGGAGGCTTCTCTGGCAGCCACAGGCATGTTGGAAGTATTTGCTACCAGAGCTGTTCTCTTCATGATGCTTTCTACCTTGCCATCAACTTCCATTGTTAACTAAAATGCAAGAAAAGAAAAAACCCAAACTGTAACAGTAGTGAGTTTTTTTGTTAATTTTTTGTTGCTTTTTTAAAATGGTATTACTTGCCTTGTATCAGGATACTCTCCTCACAGCTATTCTATCAAAAGCAGAGACGAGATTCAAAATTTCAGGATATGTCGGTTTGTCTTTCAGACTGGTCAGTTTAACTCTTTAATGTACATGCCTCAGCCTCACCTCAGCTTCTGCAACTGCCAAATCCCTGTTCATCCCATTCAACTAAATAATGACAAATCCACTGCACGAGGAAGTACATTATCCTCTCTCAGATTTCTAGGTTGAAAGAGCTAAAAAATCTAAGCCTCCTGTCACAAGTCCCTTGGGAATCAAAGAGGTTTTTCTCCCCGCAACAACAAGCCAAACTAGCATTTGACAACTGGACATAAACCCACACTTACAACCTTGGTGAAGCCTCACAAGCATCTGAACAACAGAATGCATATCCTGACATTTGTGTAGAATTCCGTTTACGAATACCCTAGAATTTACCTTCTTAAAGGCCACCTCAGCTTGACTTTCCCACCTTTTACTCAACCAACACACCCAAGCCTTTTACTCCTTATATCTGATGGTGAAGTTTCAACCTGACAGTTCACACTATCTGACTGTGGCACAACAAATTCACTAATACATAGTAACAGGTAGAAGGATTGGTAAACCTGTTGCTTGTTAGTTTTTTTATTAACAAGGTATTTTCTACTTCCTTCAGAAGGTATTCCAAAGCTTAATATGTCAAACTAATATCTGGTAACTGAATCACCACTCTGCAACTTGTTAATAGATGCTGCATTTTCTATGCAGGTCAAGTAAGAAACATGACCAATGACAGGTAAAATGCTTACAACTGGGTTAAATTGCTCTCTGGCACTCATTCTGACTTTATTTTAAACAACTTAGAAAGTACAACTAAAAACTAGTCCAGATGTTTATTGAGGGGCCACTGAAATCATTCTGAACAAGCCAAAAGGTATTTTTGCCAGAGCTTCAAGGCAGGCAGGATGATCTTTTCAAGTCACTCTACCAACATGGTATTTCATCCAGTTACAATACCAGTACAATAGCAAGTCTTCCCAAGGTTTACTCTCCGTGAAATCTCCATACTAACCTCAGGGAAATCTCTCAGTACTTCAGACATTTCATTTCCTCGTTCTCCACAGCCTACATAAATGATGACATCACTGTTGGAGTACTTTGAAAGAGACTGTGAGATCACAGTCTTTCCACAACCAAATGCCCCAGGAATGGCTGTTGTACCCCCTTGTACACACCTGAATAAAGAAAAAGGACTCTGATTTGCAAGGAACTAAAAAACAGCTCTTTCCCGTCTTAGAATACATTTTCCAATAGAACTCTCCAATCAAAAGCTGAGTGACAGGAGTCACATTCAGTGTTCTGGGTGAGAAGCACAGAGGTATTTCACTAAGGCAAAAAATCAAGGGATGAAACTATCCTTTGCTTCTACTGCCCTTGAAGTACGTGACTTATGCTGATACACTAGCACGACTTTTGGGCCAGAAACACAGCAGTTTTCACAGCTGGAAGCAACGATGGAATACAAATGCTAAGAAAAGAACAACTATACTTAGCTGTGCATTGTAAGAATAAGCAGCACAATGTTTTAGGACCAAAATAACTGAATTCAGCATCTTAGAAGTTAGCTGCTTAAATGAGCAGTTTATGCTGCAGTTAAGTGCAACCGTTTTCGTAAGTGGCAACCTCAAAATCATTGGCAACTACACATCCTCACGACTGTGGAAAGAGATCCTACTCATGCATTCAAATGGAGATATCGAGCTTGGAAGTTCTAGCCTTTCTGCAGATTTTACAAGATTATGTTAAATTTATGCATGTCTAATCTTTTGTAAATTAATACACTGGAACAGTTTTGTTAAACTTCCTTTTTCCAGAGTTCACCAGCCAAATAAAGAAATGAGAAATTCAGCTAAATATTTTTTGAGATTATGCTGTGACACATGTTGAGAGCTTGCCCTTAAAAAAACCAAAGGCTCTAAGGCCTCCTGCCTCTGCTTCCCCCTGAGAGAGACTTCTTGCATAGTAGGCAATAAAAGGTAGTACTTACGGGAAGAGGGCATCCAGGACTCGTTGGCCAGTTAATAAAGGATGATTGGCTGGTAACTTCTCAGTAACAGGACGGACTTGACGGACAGGCCAGACCTGGACCATAGTGAACTTCTCCTTCACACCTTCAAACTCCAGCTCTAAGACAACATCCTAACAGAGAGCACCAGACACATGAAGTAAGCCAACAGCTGCACACTGGACCAGCACGCAAATTCTCATTTTCACTACTCTGCATAGGTCTTTGATACCACCACAGAGCTCTTAGAACCTCAACATGCAATCATCTCCTCCCGAGGGAAGGCTCTTTCCCATATTTACAATACCACTGGGGGAAAACAGTGCAAGATACAGCATACATTAAAAATATGCTTTTGAAGAGCAACTGAATTTTACTTATTCATAAGATACTGTAGATCCCCACAGAGGTCAGCAAACATGGCATACTGAAGGGCCATTGGGAAGCCATATACATAGAAAAGAGCTGCACATGATAGTAGGCAATCCCTGCAGGCAGGGTGGCAGAAGTGATCATTAACTCAGACAGCTTGTTGCATGAAACGCTTTAGTTGGCCTCATGCAGAACAGAAAGAGTACATCAACCTTATAAAAGAGACATAGAATATCCCAGCAACTGCTATTTGGGAGACTTACTGAAGTGTCATAGTTTCCTGGAGGAGCAATGTATGTAACTGTACCCCTATTCCGTGGGGGCAGCATGATTTTGTGTTTGATCAGGGAGTTTTCATTCACCACACCATAAATATCTCCACCAGTGATGTGGCTGCCAACCTAAAATCAGAACAGGTCTATTAGTCATAAGTTTTAAAAAAGAACCTTGACAAACTGTAAAAAATACTACAGCTATTAAGTCTAGCACTGTGATTACTCCCTTTATAAACGCCTTGTTACAGCACAGTAGCCCATTTACATAACTCATTACTCTAACAGCACTGCCAGCAACACTGCCTGTGCTCAAGTGCCTCTCACGGCTCAGACAGGAGCAATTACTGACAGACAACCGGAATTTTCCTTGGTTTTTTTTTACCTCTCAACTTAATGTGCTAAGAAGAAAAAAAGATAGCATATGCTAATCTGGGGGGCTGGAAAAAAGATGCCACCAAGGGCTAAAGCCATGCCATTTTCCAGCTCCAAGGCTATCTTCAGCATTTGCAAAATATGTGCTGCAGTCATTCTTTTTGCTCAGGTAACCCCTGCTCCTGCTAATGCTTTCCTGCTAATGCTTACTGCAATTCCACCTGTTTCTTTACAGTTGGTAAATATATTAAAACCCTGTGAACTTCTCATATGCAGGAGCAACACATTAAGTCACATCTTATAAGTTTTGGTGATCCCCATCCAGTCTCATATATCACTACCACCTCTCAGCAATCCTTTTTGCAAACTTCAATACAGCATTAAAAATAGGTCCCAGCAGCCACAATCTTAGCACTCTGCTCCAGCCCTAAGCTCTGGAGGTAGAGGAGCAAGTGGAGAAGATAAGTTCATCAGAACTTACCCGCAGGTTTTTGGAAGGTGTGAAGTCCCATTTGACATCTCGGCTCAAAGCTGACACATTGACACCTCTAGGGATATAGATACTTTTGGTCAGAGTGCTGATGTCTGAGAGAGGTCTCTGGATACCATCAAAAATAGCTCCCATAATGCCAGGCCCTAGTTCCACTGATAGGGGCTTCCCAGTACGGAGTACAGGATCTCCAACAGAGACACCAGCTAAAGATTTGCTGAGGAAAAGCTCACGCAGAACCAGGGAAAGAAACCGTGGAGAAGAAGTCATCACGTTCACAATGTCATATTCTTAAATTCTTAAACCCTTTTTCTGTCTTTAAGGTAATACTATTACTATGTTACACATCACCACTTTAGAAGCATGTAGGCTTTATACTAAATTCTGAATTTGCTAAAGTAACAAAGTTCATCATCCTCTGGAGAGGCAGAGTAGTGACAAACATTCTGCTTTATGATCCTTTTTTCAAATCAACTATTGTTGGCAACTGTCAACTAATATGGAAGAATTCACTGGAGTGCCAGACAGTAGGATGACAAAACATCAGACATTTCTTATATCTTCAAGCCTAGAAAACAGGTTTGGCTGTTCAAGTCAGATAATATTATGAAATATAGAATTTTTCACTTCAGAATGTGTTTAGAGAGCACAACTGTTTTGACCCTGCACCTTGCACAGCCTTGTTTGACAGCAGCCTAATTTTAAAGGGAGTTTGTCTAAGACCAGCATTATTCCCCTCCCCTCTTGTATGAAGTTGTCAGGTCTATGCATTAAGCTCCAAAGATGCACACTGGACTTTTCTCTGCAAAGGGCCAGCAGCTTGGCAAAAGGCCCTGCTAGAATACAAAACAAACCTCCAAAACCTATACAAGACTCTAGAAATTAAATACAAGTTGACTTCAGAGAGGCTTATGACAGAGCCTTCTCAACAGGAATCTAAGAGTAAGCTATACTCAAACTTGTTCCAGGTACTGACGGAAAGCCACTAGATACTAGGACAATGATGACATCTAAAATAATAAATTATTAGGTAGAGACATGAGCTAGTCATCTGTTTATTAACAAGCTCCTCAGAACCAAGCTTTGGGAGCCAGCACAGCCTTTTTCCTAGCCTCTACAGATACACACAGACACCTTGGGGTGGGGAGGGGGAAAGAGGCCTGGCTTCAAGTTTTATGATTTCTTTTTTGATGTTCTCTCATACATACGTAATAGAAAACACATTTTAAGTTGCCTAGATTTTGGAATACATGCTGCATCATAGCTGGGCCAAGATTCTCTAAAAGCACACTGCAGAAGCAAAAATGTAATCTATTATGCTTGGCAAAATACTCTGCCCAGAAGGCATCCTGCCCACTTTAAATTTCTTATTTATGTGTTATACAAGCATAGTTATCAAAAGCAAAGAAAAAATGCAACAAATATTGCTTAGTTTTGCCATTTATGGTTGACATTTGTCAAACAACTACCTTAACAAAGCATTGTACTATTTGCATTAAAATGCAGTTGAATTCTAAAGTATACATTTGATTTCCAGTTAAAAAAAGTCTCCTTGCTACACAGCCGTGCAAGGTAAGATTTACCTCCAAACCATCAACATTTACAAAAGATAGGCAGAACAGATGTCCTGCTGGAAACCCAAGTATCGAGGGCTTATTTTCATCGTCTTCACTCTAATCACCACTGTGATCTGGACTGTGCAGTCTGGCAGGCCCAGAGGGATCAGTGAAAAGGATACATGTTTCTTCATACACCTGGACAGTTGCCAAATCACCTTCCAGTCGGATAATCTCGCCCACCAGTTCACTGTGTCCTACTCGTACCAGCTCGTACATAGCAGCACCTGCCATGTTGCACGCCGTGACCACTGTAAAAGATGGACACACAGGTGAATACTTCTCCTGTAACTCAGGAAACTTCCTCATCACAAGCGAGTAAGAACCGCACAGCATAAACCTGATATTCACCCATATCAGACACACATTTTTGATTTCACAAAAGCATGCCACAACTCCTGGTATTTCTAGTTTAAAAGTCAAAAGAATAAGTTTCCCTACATTTTTCACTCTGTCCTTTATGCAGAATAAGAGGACACTTTCAGAATGTAGTAATTCACAAACAAATCATGCCATAATTTCCTCTTATCTATCTTGACAAATAGCAAATGTTGAGGGTGTGAGATGCAGTGAACTTTGACAAACAAGTTATATAGACATTTCTCCCTTGCAGTGAGCAGGGCCACATTCCCATCTGACTAAACTAAAACATACAAGAAAATGGCAAAACTCACCTGATGCCTGGTAGTTACATAAACCTGTGCTTGGGGGCTAGCATTTTCAAGTCACTCAAACTTCTGTTTACCTTAGTAGCAACCTGGATGCTGCCATAAACTATTTCCATGGATACAACAAGTCAAGGCACCTGCTAAAGGCAGTACATACCCTTGCATTTAGACTGGCAGATGCTTAGAAAGCTTTTTAAGAAAACACTACTTTTTATTTTGCACAAAAGTGATGTCTATCTTAGGGCACTTAACTTTCAACAGATGAAGACTGTTTTAAAGCAAGTTTTGGGCCTGAAAATTCCTGCCACTTTGAGTTAGATTTCAGCAGGTCATATCTGAGGTCCTGGCTGCTTTAGAACAAAATTTATTATGCCTTGTATATTATGATCTCTGTAATGCACAAAGGATTCATGTATTTACACAAAAATACATTTTTTACTTCTTGGGAAAAAAAGCTGTATCGGTTTAAAATTGGTTTTAAGTATCACTTCTGCAGTTAAGAAATTTGCATTTAAAAAATCCATGCCTATTTAGGTAGACACAAGCCAAGGGAATTTCTTATTCATCAAATATACTGCATCAACAAAAATACTTGCTGTTCTTCTGTTCTCACGTTCCAATCCTTTTCTTCACCTCTTGAAGAGAATGCAGGAGGGAGCTAAAAGTCCCTCTCCTCCAAAAGATAAAAAGCACCACCCAGAGCTCTACTGGACTTCTCTACTTCAAAGTGAAGAAGATTAAATGAAACAAAATCCATGATTTCCTTTACAAAATAACACGTACCAGGTCCTGAGACTCCATGAACATAGCCGACAAAAGCCTCTCTGTCCTCATCACGGATTTTTGGGAGTTTGGAAAAGTCCATTTTGCCTGTTCAACTGTACAAAAGGAAAAAATAGGAGTCAGTCCTGAATAACACAGACATGTAATAAGTTCCTCCTCTTCCTCCCCTCTGCTCTCTTTGTGTTTCCAGTTAAAAAGTATTCTGAACTCGTAGTCTGAAGCACCTTAACTATACTGATTTTAAAGCTGTAAAAAGTTAAAAAGTAACTAACTTAAACAAGGAAAAGATCTAAGATTCCTTACTGCAGAAACACAAGGGTAGAACATCACTCCATAATATGCTCCACAAAATGCCACTGAGTGAAAAAGACACACTCCAGCAATGCCCTGATACTGTTGCACTGTTTTTAAGCTTGGTAATAGGATATTTAAACAACAGAAAATCTCTTTTGTCTTTCATATCCCATCTCCCTCCTTCAAAATATGGAGTTTTCCATGATTCTGAGTGAGCAAGAGAATGTTCTGGGTCTGCTTTACTGCCACCAGTCTCTAAAATGCAATACTACAAATACTAATTGTAAGAATCCTATTTTTGCTATCTTAAGCTGCTGAATCACAGTGTTTAGAGGAAGAAACATACATTTTCAGAAGCACCAGCACACAAACACATGAGCCCTTTCTATGTGTCTCACAGCTATATTTTATGCAGTCTTTGCTCTCAGGGAAACCCATGAAGCATAACAGAAGAATTGTGCTGAATAATGGCCAATACCCCCAACTTGCAACAGTCAAACAACAGGCTGTCCTCTCCTGCCAGTAACTGTTTAGTGAATCTAAACAACTGGCACAGGAAAGGCTGTTTCGTCAACAGACTTCCACCATCCATGTTTGCCCTGTGACCGACAGCTGGGCTGTCCTGCTCCTGGTGCCAATCAGAGGATTTAATGGTTTTGCTTTGTGAGCCCTTACCATGCTGTGTGTTACCTTAGAAACTGATTGGTGTTAGGGAACTGTAAGGCCACTCTCTTCCCATTTCTCCTGTATTGACACACTCAGGATCCAGCACTGGTGAAAGGCACATTCTGGCAGCCCAGCACACAGCGCTCTCTGTGCTGATCAACAGGGCCTATCCAGCAAAGGCCATGCTTTGGTGACATGGACTGTGGGAGACATCTGTTGACACTCACAGTCTTTGAGAGAAGACTAATCTAACCCAGCATCTTCTGCAAGGCAGTAAATACAGAGGCATACTCAGGCTTAAAAACCCGCCCCATGCACAACAAGCAAAGAAACAACTACATTGCCACCTTTTCCACCACAATTAAAGGATACTTTTCTGCCTGTTCTTCAGGCCCAGTACCTGACATCCGCTATACTTAAAAACTAACAGCTGTGTTCCAGCTTTTTAATACTACAATACATGTCCTCTGTCCCTCAGTCTCTTTACCAATCTGTAAGTTTTAAATCAGTGGCTCTGCTCTGTAAGAAAAAGATCTCCCACAACTCCAAAGTCCTGTTCATCCTGAAGGAACAGCTTCCTCCAGGCTCCATGTCTCTCTGGAGTGTATTGTCTATCATGGCTGCCACGGACTTATTCCACAGCAGCCACCACAACAGTTGATCATGACTCAGTCACCACCAGCCTGGAGCAGACCAAACTGATCTCAAGACTAAGGGCTAAGTCAGATATCCATTAGATCCCTCTACCCTCCACATAGTTTATCTTTCACACTGCCTGTTGTTTAGACCCAGGAGATAATTTTAATTTCACTGCTTTTTTCTCAAATGCCTCCTGACAAATGGCAGAGGGGAGGTCCTTGCAAAGCAATCTGCAGTTCCTGAGCAGCTGGTAAGAGCTGGTTCTGATCTGACTAACACAACTACCTCATCTTTTTTGCTTTTAACAATTAAAACACTGCAAAACTCAAGCTGTATGTGAACAATTACTGTTCATACTAAAAGAAGCAGCTGTTCTTAAAAATCCAAATGAAACATTTACTTCAACGTACCATGCAGAACAAGCTCTAGTGTGCTACTATTAAAATCTTCTATAGAAGCACAACAGAGAGTTAAACCAAATTCTCATAACTGAATTAGTGACACTGCTTGGCAATTAGACAAGGTCCCATATGAAAGAGTCAAATTACAAAGGCAAGGAAAAGCAGGAACACTGGGCCAGATTCAATTTAAATTAACTTTTTTTCATAATCAAAGCCTGCTTGAAGTGACTGTTTATCTTTCAGGGAGGCAAGTAAGAACCTCAGAACTGTCATTCTGGAGTTAAATGGCAGCATCCTGACAGCCAACACCTGCCTCTCTTCTTCCCGTGGCTGCTCTGCTCCTTCTCTCTTCTACAACCACCATTCCAAAATACTGGTCAAGCCAAGTAAAAGAGAAGGGGATTCCTTCACTAGACCACCTAGCAACACACTAATAAACCCGGTTGTTGCCATGATCTCTAGCATCATCTGCACCAATTGCTTTTAAACACATACCTATTAACATTCTAAGTGTAAAAGACATGAATTTTCCTCACCTTTGTTTCACCTCCGCTATACCTCCAAATTACAGTCTACACAAAGCCAGTGTTCACCCAGCCAGGCTGACCTCTTTTTTAAGGGGTTATACATCTTTTAACACTGAATACAAATTAAGGAAAAAAAAAAAAGCTGTTATTTAAATCTGCATCATTTTCTTGTGCTTGTGTATTAGCACTACAGATTTTCAATTTATAAGAAAAAGTCCTTGAGGGCCAAAATGTGGCATTACCTTCTTACTATGTTAAATGTTTTCATTACCAGTAATCAGAGAAAATGAAATTCCCTGAAGCATGTACTTACCCCAGAAGCCATGGTAGCTGAACATTTAAAAAATCTACTGAGTTCCTAAGGCCTTTGAAAGGCCTCTTGCCAACACAGAATATTAGGCACTATATGCAATTCCCTTGTACAAAAGTCTACTAGCACACCTACAAAGGATATTAATTTAATTTTGATTCCCTTATGAGCAAAGATGCATCTTACATCCTCTACAACCTACATACAGGAATCTTCCTTGTCGAAAACTGTTCACCAATTGATTTTAAACATGCTCTTAAGCTCTAACAGTCATATTCTGATTAACAGTGCCAGAAATCAAAATATTACTTGCAGCAGAATCTCCTCTGACTAAAACGTGATTTATTACACTAATTTTAAAGTCATAATTAAACAAAAAGGGCCCATAACGTGAGCTTTCTATCTTGGTTTCTCCCCAACACAGTAGTCTGGCTACACAGTAGCCCCAAACATGTAACTGCCCTGCTCTCAATGCTTGAGAAACCCATTTTCTATCACAGTTCCTGGGTTTTGCATGAAACATTTGGTCAGACCCAGAATTTACACGATGAACTGCCTTAACACAAAGATCTCTTCAAAATTCAGACTCGGGTGAGATTTTTAGAAGGAGCCTTTTTGCAGCAAGGAAGAAAATCCATGACAATTGTATCACATAAACACAGATCCTTACCTTATTTTGCAGAAGCAGAGAGCAACAAAAATCCACAGGCCTAATTCAAAAGCTAGAATTCAGCAGTTAAACATCACCACTTGCGAAGTAATTGTCCTTCTAGTGCCCCTACACAGAGGGATGAGAAAGCCTGCTGCAGAGGGGAAAGAAATTTCTGACACACAGCAGAGGCATAACCACCTGACTTGATGAGTCATCAGTCTCTCTCTCTCTCCCACCAGCACTGAGGAATGCCGCAATAGCAATTCCAGCCATCTAGAGCCCAGCTGAACTCCATCTGTGCCCTCCTCACTGCACAGGACCAAGCAGAAGAAATTAAAAGGATTCAGCATTTGCATTAAGGGCCTCCTACAAAGCTGATCGTTCCAACGCCCCAAGTGGTGCATAATAACACACAAAAATCCTTGCAAGAGGTGCATGTTTTCTGCTGGAATCCCTTCACCTACCAACCCTCCAGTGTAACACAGCCATGTCAGTGTGTGCTCTGCTCTGGAAGAGCTTAACAGCACAACTGTTTAACAACAGACCGCACAGGGAGGCGCTGAGGACACTGCAATACTAATCGGCTGAGTATGCAGAACAGCACTGATTGCCTCCAAGAGTCTTGTGGGGCTCCCTTATGCTAAGAAGCCCTTTCCCTGGCCAGCAGAGGCAGTAATGCGACTGCACAACCTCAGTAGAGTGATGTGCCACCCTGAGTGACAGCTGCTGGAAGCAGTTTTCAGAGACCGACAGGCACTGCCCTGTATGGCATACAGAGCATGAGTGGCTGTGTCATCCCTCCCTAGGAAGCTGCAGAAGTTGAAGTTTCCTGCAGTTTTCACAACTTCTCAAGTCTATCTTCACAGGTTCTGGGATTACCAATCCTTCAAATTGGCACAAAAGCTTAAATACACTAACCAAAATTGTAGTAAATGACACAGTATCAGTAACTCAGAAGCAGCAGCATTACATTAATAAGTCACTAAAAAGTGCTAGGATTCATTCTGCTGAAGTAACTTTGAACTAAGGTCATAGATTTTAGTATATCTGGAACAGGCTAATGTGTTTTGATTTCCAAAGATAGAAAAATGGAACCAGAATCTAAGCCCTTATATTTGCTATCCAGGAAAGTTTAATAGGCATATACAGTAAAATGCAGCCAAATAAAGTTTTTCAAAGAAAATCATACATCTTCCTCTTCTTAGTAAAAACCTAGACATTACAGGATAGTAAAGATCACCACCCACACTGGACAATCAGCTTAGTGTCACATTGGAGTCATGCTTCAGAATCAAGACCGCCGACATTTACTGTGTTCACCTGAGCAGACTCTGGAACAGTGCATAAATCCCAGTGTCCAGCTGCATCAAGATCTGTTGCAAGGGCCTCATAAATAATAGGATAATCACTGCCACAGATTTCCTGTAACTTGGACAGTTTATACTTCCCCTTCTAACAGATGATATCTTTAAGAGGAAGTATTAAAAAAAATACAGTGCCTGAATTACTGCATAAGTTTAGCAGCATTTTTTTGTACCTAGAATTTGGGATATTGTCTCAGAAAAAACAACATGCCCAGAACTCTAACACAGGTCACTGGGAGAGGAAGTCCAACAGTATTCTCAGAAAACGTGCTCCTTCATACTATGCAGAGTTATAATTTTACTATATTTTTTAATGATGTATTTTAACACAGCAGGGAAGATTACTCCAGATTTCTCAGTCACCAACCAACCAAATTGCTGAGGCTGGAAGGCACCTCTGGCAATCATCTACTTCCAGTGCTCTGCACAAAGCAAGCTGACATAGGCTGCTCAGGGCCACACCCAGATGGGTTTCCATTACCTCCGAGGATGAATATACCACAACTCTCTGGGCAACCTGTTCCAGTGTTCAGGCACCCTTGCAGTAAAAAGTGTTTTCTTACATTTAAAGCAAATTCCCTGTATTTCAGTTTGTGCCCATTGTGTCTTGGTACTTCAGCAGATGCCACTGAGAAGAGTCTGGTTCCATCCTCTTTTCTCCCTCCTATCAGGTGTTCATAAACTTTACAAGAAGATTCTCAGAGCCTTCTCTTCCTGAGGCTACATAATCCCAGCTTTCTCATCCTCTTCTCCTATCTCCAAATGCTTAACAGTCTTTGTGGCCCTTTTCTGGACCCACACCATTAAGCCACGTCTTTCTTTTACCGGAAAACCCAGAAGCAGACACAGCACTCCAGATGTGGTTTCCACCACGTTAACCAAGATGAAAAACCACTTCCCTGAACCTGTTGGCAGGATTCTTCCAAACATAGCCCAGGATAGTGACAGCTGCCTTTGTCACAAGAGCACACTGCCAGCTGATGTTCAGCTTGGGGACCTTCAGTCCTTTTCAGTAGTCAGTCAGTCCTCAGTCTACTGCAGGCTATGTGGTTATTCTGACCCAGGTGCACGATTCAGCATTTCCCTTTATCAAACTTCATGGGATTCCTGTCAGGCTATTTTTCCAATCTGTCAAGATCCCTCTGTATAGCAGAACAACCCTCTGCTATACCAAACACTGTCCAACTGTGTCATCTGTACCCTAATGAAACCAGGCAGGAGTCATGTCCTGTGCTTAACACAACGATGTAGCTCAGTCCTCTCATGACACAGACAGTGTGAAGCTAATGGCACCAACCTTCCTGCCATATGGACGTTCTTCCATTTAGTTATTCATACAATTTCAATTGTCACAGGGCACTTTGAGGCCTCCTCTGCACTGGATAGATCAGGAACCTGCTTAACTGATGCTCAGCTACATACTGTGGACCCATCTGCAACCCTGCAAGACAATTTAACTTTCACAGAACTTGTTCCTTGGGTACTGTAAGACCCCTCCTCTCACGTGAGGCTTGCTTTACTCAGCACACGTACACGTAAATCCAGGTGTATTCAAGAAAAGAGATAGGAAAGAGAAATATGCTGCCATTATCATCACAGCACACAATGGCTACAAAGTGAGACCACTGAATTCATGAAGTCCAGCACAAGCTCCTACCGTCTTCTTCCTCAAAACAGATGGGGACTTACCTGTGGGCATGCCAATACACACAAGCCTGATACTTCAAAAAACATCAAGCCTTGCACACAAGCTAAACATATAAAGATACACTTATATTTGATACATATATACAACATAAGTATATATTCCTAAAGCAAAGCACGGGAGGAAGTCTGTTCACGCAAGATGTACCACCATCACAAGTTGTTACTCAAGCACCCAAGTTTTTATGCAGATGTTTAGGAGACTCCTTCAGAGCAGTACTAGAACAAAATTGTGTTTGAACATGACCAAGAATTTAGCAGTAGGAATAAAACTAAATAGAAAGGCTGGCAAGGTGTGCATTGCATAACTGCTTTGACCCACTGAAGATCTGATCAGCTCAGTAGATAAGCAGCCTTCAAACATCAAACTCAGCTATCATGCTGTATCTAGAATTGATAAAGATCCTAGTTTAATCCATTAGAATACTCCTGTTACTAGAGAAAACCACATTGTTCACGTGAAAAAAATCTTCATCAGCTGACTGTTTACATGCTACAGTTTTCCATAAGAGGCTTTTCTACACCAATTCTTTCCTCTCAGCTGAGAAGGCTTCTCCAGCGGCAGAAATAGATGAGCTTTCTCTTATTTCTTACTTGCTACACTGCTTCACAATTTTACTATTGTGAAAAATTTTATATTCTTTTCAGCCTGCTACACATTCTGCCCTTCCCTTGGCTTGATAGACTTTCACACAAAAGAAAGATCTAATGCAACTGAAATCCAAGCCATAATACAGAGCACTAATATAATATTAATTTCTGTATTTTACAGTAACCTTCTTCTTTCCTGATCCCATCATCTAGCTGCTAGGGCTGAAAAGTTCTGCAGCCATCTGCTCAGTGCAATGCTCACTCATTTCCTCTAGATGAGAAGTTTTCGTTAACCTCACTGACATTACTGCCAAACTAAAAGCCACCCTTGCTTTTATTAAGTCACTCAACTTTCAGGTGTATTTGGCACTGTTACTTGAAATACTTTTTGTTGCTCTAACCTTTAAGATGACGAACATAAAATGAGATAAATACAGAGCTATAAGCAACTACAGTAGCAAACTTTACCACAATTCAGCAGTCACTTCTGAAGAGTTGAAGATCTTAGCTCAATAGACAAAAGGGGTGCAATTTGACGTAACAACTGTTGCTAGATTTTTAAGCCAGGCTCAGTTTTACATGCAGAATCATACTAGTTTTTTGGGCTCAATAAAAGAAGTCTCTTCAAGTTTCACCACTCCCTAACCCCTTGTCCCCGGCTGTAATAGCTAAAATACTAAGCATGAGTTTGAAATAAGCATTTCATTATTACACTTAACTTCCAGATCATCTTTAAAGTTAGGATAGTATGGAATCTTCAGTTGATTATGCAAGGTATTTGACAGCTAATTTGAAGAGCTGAACCAGGAGTGAACCTGCATGAAAATCTTTGAGAAAGATCCAACATCCCTAGCAGACAGAGGAACTCTTTTATAGCATCTTTGGTATAATGAAACACCTGGTTGGAATCACAACACACCTATTGGCATTGGATTTCAGTAAAAGGAAATTAAGTTGAGGTTGACTTTTCCTGCAATGGAAAACTTTATGTTTTAAAGCAAGTTAAGATACATTTGGAGATTTTATGTTCAATTACCTGAAGTATTTACAGCTTCTTTAGAACAGCCAGAGGCCCTCCAACATACTACATTTCAACGTTGTTTAAACTACATATTGTGGCGGTTGTCTGAATATGTACCAGGTGATGCAAATTTATCTCATGATACCAACACCCTCAAAATTTCAAGGATCTATAGGCAATTCACATAATATAATTATCCCTTTAGTCATCCTTACCAATGTTGTCTGTATTTAGCCAGAAATACCACGTTAGGGGTTTTTTTTTAAGTGCTGCTTTTCAAGGTATAACTTTCATAGTGGGAAATAACATAATGATACAAGGTAACAATGACAAGGACAGAATGTTTGCCCCACTAACTGAACTTCTTGGAAGATGCCATTTCTTTGCTCAGATATTAAAAAACTGTAAAGTCATTCTTCAGGCTGTTACACAAAATTTGCATACCTAAAAACTTTTGTCCAGCTATAATAAATTATTCCAAAAAAGGCACAGCTTTCTCTCTATAAAGTCAAAGGCTTTTCCCATATCCTTTCTAAACCTCCTCACACCCGACCATCCCAACCACAATGGGACTGCTCTTCATGCTTTCGGCACAAAACGTACCGGCAGATACACAGAATGACCAGCATCACAGCATCCAAACCACCTCTCTTTTACGTGAGCCACCACAAACCACTGCAGTAAGCAAGCACATCTTACAGCATCCTAAAGATGGGACACAGCATCTCCACAGCACGGATGTCAGTATTTCTCTTGGGATGCTGTCAGGCAGAAACACAGTTGGACAGACTGGTCAGCTGAAACTCACCACGACACCAACATCTCAACTTGGCCATGAGAATCCTTACAACATGAGCACTCTTCAATTGATTAGGAAGGACAAAGATAAGGCTTTCAGATTACAGAGAGACTCTCTAAAACACCACTTCTGTCAAGCATTTGCATCTGCAATGGATCTATTTTCAGCAGGCTTTTTAGTTCATTTACCTGCTCAGCACAATGAGTCTTGATTAACTGGGGCTGCTTCCCATACTAGTTTTAGTCCTTGCTGATTACTTTTGATTTGAACATTTTTAACACAAATACAACAGACTCCCCAAAATGTTGTAAACCATGACAAAATTAAAAGAACTGTCAAGAGGGGCCACTGTCAGACGAATTATTTCTGAAGAGAGTGAGCACTGACACTGAAATTTACCATTATACAAGCCAAGAGTAGTCAAGCTGATGAAGCAAGAAAATAAATTCAGCAGCTAAAACTGATCTTCAGCTGCCATTTGGTTGTGATAGTAACAAGGTCTGTTAGATCAGGACTTTCAGGATTTATCCATATACATCTTACTGGTTTTCAAAGAAAGTTTATCATTTCAGTAAAGCCAGGCCTTAGAAGGCAAAGTCTGTTAGAACAACCATATAATATATGGAAGTCTAAAAAGCCGGCAGCAAATGATCAACGTTTCTGAGCCATGGGGGTGTTGAACTTGAGAGTTTGAGAGAAACAAGAGAAGTAAATGCACAGATGAAATAAAGTATCCAAATAAAAAATATTTATGAGAATGTAGAACTCATTGCCATGAGAGATGCCCAAACGCAAGAATTTAGTATAAGATTAGCTGTCCACTCTCAAAGAGAAGAATGGAGTGAACACAACACAGAAGAGCAAAAAACCTTTTCATAACATAAGGTACAAAAGGGACAACCAGAAGATCCAATCTAAGCAGGTTTTGCATGCTGGACGTTTAGGTGGTCACTGGCTTAATCTGTACAAGAAAAAAAGGTTGAAAAGTTTAAATTCATTCTGCTTCCTCTGCTGGAGTAGGTCCCCATTTCTCTCTGCCCAGTTGGAAGGCTAAAGAAGTCACATGTTTTCAAATGTCAAGTAAGAATGAATGAGCATGATATTCCAATTGACGACACGGTCTGTTTTTCTTGGTACAATTCCAGTCTTAAAATATAATCATGTGGATATCATTGTTCAACAACACCTCAATATTTCCAAGTCTGAAATCCCCCACTTTTTAACCAATGAGGCAAGTATGGAGGAAAGAATCTATTTAAGGCAATGTAGCATTGGGTTGTTGCATGGTTTGTGTTTTGTAGGGTTTTTTTTAAAAGAGAGAGAAAGAAAAAGAGGGATTACTACTTGGCCAGCAATAGCATTCACCATTTTATGGTCAACACCAAAGTAACCAAAGATACCAGCCAGGTTATCCTGTAATTCTTTTACTCTTTTCTAAAAGAAGAATTAGAAACACAGCCTTAGCTCACAAATATGCAATTTAAAAGCATGAGAGAAATCCATCAGTAGGAATTTTCAGGACTTGGGAACCCAAAGACACAGTATTATGGCATCAAAGCACAAGGGGTGAAGCACAGTGCCTCTAAATGTATCTTCAGGGGAATCATCGGGTAACCTGTTGGTCTGTAGCAGCTTTGGATGACAATGTGTAACACCAGTACCCATGCAGCCTAGAAGATAAATGCATGAAGTCATACTGGGAAAAAAATTTAGATAACAGTAGGACACCTGAGGCCCACAGGCGTTGTAAATTGGGATTAATGAGACATAAAACTGTTAACCTATACTTAAAACAAAATAAAAGCTAAATTTAACACAACGTTCTATAAAAATTAAGCAAGTAACACTAAACACTCATAGCTCAACCCTAATATTAGCACTATCTGTAGAAAATAATACTTGATTTGGAAAATGACAAGGCAGCATTTACAGGAAACAGAGGTCTTGTGTTACTATTGCAACATAAGACTTCAACCCCCCTTTGAACAGTCAGCTGATGCCAGCAGCCATTTTCCACTGTTGCCTTAATTTCTCCTTCCCTATATTCTCAAGTTGATGTCCATGGTGATTTACTATTTCCAAATGCCATGCTTTGCTGCCTAATTAAAAATTAAGACTAATTTTTTCCCCGCGTAAAAGAGTAAAACTGTTCCAGAGGACTTCACATAAACTAATAGGCACAGCAAAAATAATATGCAATATTTTTGGTAATTCGAAGATCTGTAGACTCTGATCTCTCTTCACATCTTCTTCAGTAGAAAATAATAAAATGTAGATACTATTAGCTATTTATTTTTGCTGGTCGTTGAAAAGGCCTTTCAAAGTACTGCATAGCAAAGCCAAACATTCAGCTGCTGCAGATCAACATGGTGCAGAAGTCAGCACAAATACAGAAACTTACAATATACTGAGGATCTGCCTCAGTTACTTAAACTTCCACTTGCAAATGCCAGCTTGTATTTGGCATGTTCCTGCTAAAGTGCTAGAAAGGGGCTAATAAATCACCTCTAAAAGTCTGTCAGCAGGGTTTCCTACTTTTCCACCCCCTCTACACTTCATCAAGCAGTATTAGCATTTGAAATAACATGCCAGATCAAATAGCCAGTGTACTTTGCTGAAGTATTACATTACAATGAATAAAACTATCACCAAATTGCTTTTATGCCCAGTAGGAATGCAAATTCTCTGAGGGAAGCCAGTAACTTAGGAAGAAATATTTTACTTTTTTCCTAAGAAAGTAAATCACTTGGGCAACTGCATTGAATGGATGGATCTTGACACATGCGTGTCACATACTCCAATATCACAGCTACCCATAACATGAACAATATCATCCAGAATCCAGTCACTCAAGATTTTTTTCTTGCCTTTAAGTGAATGCTAAGTGTGCTGTTTAGAATACTTCATCTAAACCAGAATTTTGTCACTAGCTACAGGAAGAGAAAATACATTTGATGTGCCATGAATATATTCAACTGCAAAACAACGGGTGGGCTCTTCTGCTAGGAAAGGGCTGCAGTCAGAAGCCCGCAGCAACATTCTTGTTCCATAACGTTGGGGCTCGCTCTCTGCTGCGCTGCAGTCAAGGCACAGAAAGATTCAGATCCACCCACCCAAGATGGTGGAATGACCTGGCACTGGAACCCAGGCGCTATCACCCCCTTCCTTTTTCACATGGAATTCTAGCATAACCCTAGGGCATCTCACTGGGCGTCTTTGAGAGCGTTCAGCAAGTTTTTCGTTCAGGAGCTGCTTCGCTTTCCAGGTCTCTTCTCCCTGAGAGGCGGAACGGGGAAGCGCACGGCCGCCTCCAGCGGGCTCTCCTGCTGGGACACGGTTTCATGAAGGTCGGCCGCCTAGGGCCCCGGCGACACCCGCTCCACAGAGCCGGGGGCCGCGCTCCTTCAGGGAGCGGCACCACCGGGAGCCCGCGTCCTTCCTGGGGAGGGTCCGAGCCGGGCGGGGAGCGGCGGCAACCAACTCACTCTTCACCGCAGGGGAGGGCAACCCCCAGGCGCGACTTGGGAGAAGCGGAGGGAGCGGTGCAGGGCAGGGGGAAAGAGGGCCAAGCATCTCACCTGCGGCCGACCCGGCACGACCGAATCCGCCCGACTCCCTCCGGCGGCGGCAAAGGACGCGCTGGATCAGCTGACGCCGGGCCCCGCGCGCATGCGCCACGCCGCGCCGCACACCGGAAGCGCCCGGTACACGCCACGCCCAACCTTGGGCGGATCTTCACCCTCCCAGCGGCGCCGCTTCCGGGCAGAAGCGAGCCGGGCGCAGTGAGGCGCGTTGATTGGCAGTCCTGTGCCACGTGATCACCCCCGCCCCGCCCCCGAGTCACGCGGTGTTCTCCCCATCCTCCCCACGCCCGGCGGGACGCGGCGCGTGCGCGGCGGGAGAGAGCGGGAGGGGCAGGGCGGGGCGGGGCGGG